>JAVIAB010000047.1:16453243-16648243 GCA_032433765.1 Megaustenia siamemsis | reverse complement strand
ACAAACATATGCAACGACATATACCACACAGGATACATACCAAATGAACTAAAAACAGCAACGTTCATTGCATTGCCTAAAAGGAATGGTGCAGTTGAATACAGTGACTTTAGAACAATAAGCCTAATGAACCATGTTACAAAAATCTTGCTAAAAGTAATACAAGGAAGGATTCAGAATAAAATCAATACTGAATTAGATGAGCAGCAATTTGGATTTAGGAAAAATAGCGGAACAAAGGAAGCCATATTCTGCATGAGAACATTAATCGAAAAGTACACAGAAGTAAACAAACCAATATATGCCTGCTTCATAGACTACACCAAAGCTTTTGATAGAGTACACCACAAACAACTTATAGAATGCCTAAAAGAGATGCACCTAGATGACATGGATATGCAACTAATATGTAATCTATACTGGGAGCAAACAGCAATAATAAAATATAACAAAGAGAACTCTACACCCATGGATATAAAAAGAGTAGTAAGACAGGGATGCATCCTATCACCAAGCTTGTTCAATCTATACACTGAGCAAATCTTTAAAAACATCATAGAGATGCTTGGCCTACAAATTAATGGAAAGATAATCAATAACCTAAGATATGCTGATGATACTGTACTACTAGCAGAAAATCCTAAAGATCTACAATAATTACTTAATGAAATAAACATGATAGGCAAAAAATATGGACTAGATATGAATATCAAAAAGACTAAAACTATGATCCTAAACAAAGAAAATACTCAAAACCCACAAGTGGATATCAAAATTGAAGGAATAGACCTGGAGACAGTCCAGAACTACAACTACCTTGGACATACTATAACCAGTGATGGAAAATGTACAACTGAAATAAACAAAAGATTAGGAATAGCAAAAAGTAATTTTAATGTCAGGAAGAACATACTAACATCAAAACAAATAACACCAGGGCTAAAACTAACAATAGCAAAATGTTACATCTTCTCATTATTCCTATATGGTGCAGAAACATGGAAATTAGACAAGAAAACAGAACAGAGAATTGAAGCCTTTGAAATGTGGATTTATAGAATAATATGTAGAATTTGATGGAAGGAAAAGAAAACAAACGACGAAGTCTTAAAACAACTAAAAATGAAAAGAGAACTACTAAACACAGTTCAAACAAGACAAATGCGATTTTTGGGCCATGTTAAAAGACACAACAGCCTACTAAAAGTAATCCTGGAGGGGAAAATACAAGGTAAAAGAGGCAGAAGTAGACCAAGACTAACATGGACGAGTAACATCAAAAGATGGACAAATTCGCCTATGACAACATGCACCATCAAAGCAAGAGACAGAGCAGAATGGCACTCCATGGTAGCCAACCTTCGTTGCGGAAACGGCACTCGATGATGATGATAAAAATCACTGGAAACTACTATTCATGCAGTTTCGTCCTATAAATGTTTGTCTGCAACACAAGTATTCAGCCCTACCGGGAGATACTTGTCTTAATAGGAAAGTACAGAAATACAATTTATTCCCGAGCTGTGATCGCAACTCTATGCTAGTCACGAGAACGTATACTTGCGTGAAAGACAACGTCCACGATAGCTAATTTTAGAGTTATGCTGAGTGGCAGTGTTCCCTAGCGTTCGGCTTCTCGTAGCAAGGCGCAGTGCCAAGGAGTAGGGAGTTTTGAACTAAACAAAACAAAACAAGACTAAACTAAACACAACTATACTAAACAAAACAAAACAAGACTAAAAAAACTAAACAAACACAACTACACAAAACAAAACAATACTAAACAAAACACAACTATACTAAACAAAACAAAACAAGACTAAAAAAACTAAACAAACACAACTACACAAAACAAAACAATACTAAATAAAACACAACTATACTAAACAAAACAAAACAAGACTAAACAAAACAAAACTAGACTAAACTAAACACAACTATACTAAACAAAACAAAACAAGACTAAACAAAACAAAACTAAACACAACTATACTAAGCAAAACAAAACAAGACTAAACAAAACACAACTATACTAAACAAAACACAACTATACTAAACAAAACAAAACAAGACTAAACCAAACAAAACTAAACACAACTATACTAAACAAAACAAGACTAAACAAAACAAAACTAAACAAAACAAGACTAAACTAAACAAGACTAGACTAGGGAACAGGCAAATAATTGCAATGCTGCGGTAAAGCTGGTAGCAAGGAGCCAGTAGTGGGGTGTGGTAAACACTCCAAGGTATGATGACAGCTTTACAAGGAATAGACTAAGCTAAACAAAACTAGACTAAACTAAACAAAAATAGACTAAACTAGACTAGGTAACACTGGATAGATGGTGATTTCTGTAACCGCGAGACCTCTTCACCCAGTGTCGAACATCTCTTCTCCACGAACCTTGAATGCAGATTTTTCGTAGAAAATGTGTCTTAGGTTAAGTCAGAACTTGATCTCCACTCAAACTTCGGCGGAAATGGGAATAAATGAGGGCCCGAGTAACGTGCCTTGCGGGAGACGAAACAAAACACACCTCGAAATGTTTCCAGGCTGATTGATGGCACGGCTCGCATGACGGTGAGATTGTTACGGGCTGAGTCTCTCGGCCACGCCTTCGCCTGCATACCATGGACATTCACACACCGCTCCCTAATCATTCACTCACACTATGGCGGTGTAAGGTGACAATCTCTTTTCCACACACACACACACAAAAGGCAGGCAGAAGAAACACAGAGAGGAGAGTAGAAAGGGTAAGAAAAAGATTAATGGAGGGAAATCATGAAAATATAAGTTTGAAAGACAAAGACATATAGAATGTAAGGTTTGAGAAGAAAAGAAAGAAATGGAAATATTCATCTTCATCCTTGATCCCAATGGATCCTGGGACACAACTGACAGACTGGTCAACATACTCCATTTGTTTTTTTTTCTACCTTTAGAACTCCTTTGGAACTCTGCAAAGTCGAGGCGGTCCATTCTATCTACCAACCTACCTACCTACCTACCTACCTACCTACCTACCTACCTACCTACCTACCTACCTACCTACCTACCTACCTACCTACCTACCTACTACCTACCTACCTACCTACCTACCTACCTATCTATCTATCTATCTATCTATCTATCTATCTATCTATCTATCTATCTATCTATCTATCTATCTATCTATCTATCTATCTATCTATCTATCTATCTATCTATCTATCTATCTATCTATCTATCTATCTATCTATCTATCTATCTATCTATCTATCTATCTATCTATCTATCTATCTATCTATCTATCTATCTATCTATCTATCTATCTATCTATCTATCTATCTATCTATCTATCTATCTATCTATCTATCTATCTATCTATCTATCTATCTATCTATCTATCTATCTATCTATCTATCTATCTATCTATCCATCTATCTATCTATATATCTATCTTTCTTTCGTTCGCCTGAAGAATTGTCTGCATATGCACTGTCGTTTCCTGTATATTTTATTTTGGTAATTCTTTCAGATAATACTCAAAACCTACAAGTGTATATCAAAGTTGAAGGAATAGACCTGGAGACAGTTCAGAGCTACAATTACATTGGAAACACTATAATGAGTGATGGAAAATGTAAAGCTGAAATAAACAAAAGAATTGAAATGCAAAAGGTAATTTTAATGCCATGAAAAATATGCTAACATCAAAGCAAATAACACAAAGGCTAAAACTAAAAACAACAAAATGTTACATCTTCTCAACATTCCTGTATGGTGCAAAAACATGGATATTAGACACGAAAACAGAACAGAAAATTGAAGCCTTTGAAATGTGGGTTCATAGAAGAATAGGTAGAATTGGGTGGAAAGAAACGAAAAGAAACGATGAAGTTTTAAAACAACTGAAAATAAAAAGAGAACTACTAAACACAATTCAAACAAGACAAATTAGATTTTTGTGGCATGTTAAAAGGCACTTCAGCCTACTAAAAGTAATCTTGGAAGTGAAAATACTAGGTAAAAGAGGCAGAGGGAGACAAAGAGTAACATGAACGGATAACACAAAAAGATGGACAAGTCAGCCTATGGCAGCTTGCACCATCAAAGCAAGAGACACTACGGAATGCCGCTCCATGGTAGTCAACCTTCATTGCGCAGACAGCACTCAATGAAGATGATGAATTCTTTCAGTGGTCCATATCTTCTTCTTCTGTGATCATGGCTCATTCAGACTAGAATTCCAGACTCTCTTATGAAGGCAGCTGTCTGTTTAAGTGATTCGGTTGCCCCGCATAGTTGCTCTTCCAGGGAGGTGGGTGTGGACCATATTGTCCTTCTCAGGTCTGCGTACTGGGGACAATCCTGTAGAACATGTTTTGTTGTCATGTTATCCAATGTACAATGGCATTGGCTGGTAGCTCCTAATTTGAATTTGGTGAACATGTGGTTTCTCATTCTATTGTGGCCAGTACGAAGTAAGATGGCTTGATCCTTTCTTGATAGTTGGAGGTACCCATCCCTCTCGTTATACTTTGGGTGTTCTTGTTTCCATTTTTCATGATACTGGCCTTTGATGATGGATTTGGCTTCACCGTAGCTGACCAAATGGTTCGCTTGAGTTAATCCCCCCCCCCCCCTCCTCTTTAGATAATTTGTCTGCGCGTTCGTTTCCGTGTATATTACAGTGTGATGGTATCCACTGGATGACAGTTATTGCACAGTTGGTCTAGGGTTGTTCTCAAGTCATCTAGCTCACTGTTCCTGGGTTTTCTTTTTAGAGCTGCTAGAACTGACAGTGCATCATTCAGTATCGCCAATTTATGTTATTTTTGTTTTGGATAGCCAGGTTTGCAGCGTCTTTGAGGGCTTCAGTTTCTGCTTTATAGTTGTCTGAGAATTTCCCAGTAGCTATTGACTTGTTGATCTCATTCTGGTTATTCAGCCTCTAGCGTAAACCTCCTCCTCCATTTCTGGTGTCATTTGTAGCAGAGCCATCTGTGTATATGTGTGACCAGGAGTACTGTTGTAGTTGTTGTTTATGTTTTTTTCTGCTATGTGTTTTATCTCTGTGTCTGTTTGGGTGCCTTTTTTCATGATTCCTATTATGTCTTCCTTAAGTTATGGTATTTTGTGTTTCCCATGAGGAGTCATATCAGATGGGCTTAGGGTTTCGGCATTGTTTGGGACAGTACTGGGTCACTTGTTGCCAGTTCTTTGGAGATTGCAGCGAAGTTGCTCCTCTTTAGTCTTCCTTTTCCGAAACCAGTTATTCTTTGGTGCATGGGGTGGCTAGGGAACCTTTTATATTTCTCCGCTTGTTGCATTACTTTAGTTTTCCTTCTGTCTTCTAAGCAGTGGTCCATATAGTTTTGTCTGTAGTATTGTATCTATGGGTTAATGTGTTTTCCTTAGTCCACACATTCAGTACAGTCTTGAAGTATGTGTTCAGCAGTTTGAACCGTTTGTCCACATGTACATACTGAACCGTTTGTCCACATGTACATACTGAACCGTTTGTCCACATGTACATACTGAACCGTTTGTCCATATCTGACTGAGAAGTCAATCTTGAATTGTGTACACATTTGACTGTGGAGTTGATTGTGTCCTGCTCTGATGCGTATAATGGTAACTTGTTCCCGTGTATTCATATTATGGTAGGCGCCATAATTTGGGTCTTATGGTTTTCAGATTGATTGTATTATCTGTTTCCTCTGATGGTATGTAACTAATGCATTTGGTTGTTTGCCTGCTGCGGCTTCCATGGCCAGCTCAACTATTTTCTCGTTTCCTGGTGTTCCACAGTGAGATGGTATCCATTGCAAGGTGAACTTGTGATGCTTGCAGAGTGAATCATTTCAGGGGAAGAGGCATGCTTACAACACTCAGAAAAAAAAAACAACTAATCAACAATAGAAAAAAAAAAAGAACAATAGATGGTCCGAAGCAGTATCGAACCCGTACTCCTCAGCACAGCGTCTTGCCACGAGAACCAAACGCCAGAGAACATGGCCAAATCAGCTACCTTGAAAGACAGCTATCATTGGCGATGTCTTTCACGCAAGCGTACTCATGACTGTAGCATAGGGTTACAACACAACTAGGGAACAAATTGTGTATCTGTATTTTCCTATTAAAACAAGTATCTCCCGGATAGGGTAGGGCTGAATACTTACGTTGTAGACAAACAGTTATAGGACAAAACAGCACGAATAATAGTTGATGTTTGCAGAGTTTGGTCAATAGAAGCCTATAGTGATTAATAGTTGAATATTGGAGCCACGATTTATGAACTAAAGCTGATCAAGACTTTATTACATATTCAGTCGTTGCTCTGGAAACCGCTCACTCGGCATATGAGAAGGCAAACATCGTACTAAATATAACACTTGAAATGGAATGTGTCGGGTCGTGAGGAACAATTATGGCAGTTTGTTGTACATTCTTCACTTTCACACGAGAACTATTTTTTTTCATCTTCCACCTTTGGAAGCGCATTAAGCGATCGTAGTTGTGTTGCGGTTTACATCATCATTGGGTGCCGTCTCCGCATCGAAGGTTGGCTACCATGGAGCGCCATTCCACTCTGTCTCTTGCTTTGATGGTGTAGATTGTCATAGGTTGATTTGTCCATCTTTCTGATGTTACTAGTGATTTGCCTCTGCCTCTATTACCTTGTATTTTCCCTTTCAATATTACTTTTATTAGGCTGTTGTGTCTTTTAACATGGCCCAAAAATTTCATTTGTCTTGTTCTAATTGTGTTTAGTAGTTCTCTTTTCATTTTCAGTTGTTTTAAAACTTCCTCGTTTCTTTTCTTTTCTTGCCATCCAATTCCACCTATTCGTCTATAAATAGATATTTCAAAGGCTTCAATTTTCTGTTCTGTTTTCTTGTCTAGTTCTGTTTTCTTGTCTTATGTCCATGTTTCTGCATCATACAGGAATATTGACAAGATCGTGTCAATTGTGCTATTCTTAGTTTTAACCCTGGTGTTATTTGTTTTGATGTTAGTATATTTTTCATGACATTAAAATTACTTTTTGCCATTCCTATTCTTTTGTATATTTAAGTCATACATTTTCCATCACTGGATATAGTATGTCCCAGGTAGTTGTAGCTCTGAACTGTCTCCAGATGTATTCCTTCAATTTTGATATTTATTTGTAGGTCTTGAGAATTTTCTTTGTTTATGATCACAAACCAATCATTGTGGTTTACTCCAAGTTATAATCTTTGCGCCTTTCTGTCAAACATATCCTACTCCAGCATTAGCAGATTGCTGAAACATACGACATAGCGCAAATAGTGCCAATTTATCTCCATGGGGCTATGACGAAAAGAAACAGTTGAGCGACAGTTTTAAAAAAAACGGAAGATAAAAAGAAAAGCAATTATCGATAGATGACAATCTTGATATTATTCTAAAAGGGGAATCACTCTAACGCATTTTCTATTCTCAAACGGAAGAAACGTCACGGTTGACTTCCGCTACAGGCAGTCCCAGCCACATCTATCATGGTTGCCACGGACGCCCTTAGGCTCACAGAAAATGACGCCTGTCGACTGGGAGTTTATTTTTTGTTGGCTCGGGGGTTGAAAGTTGGGCCGGATTTCCTCGAGCAAATTGAGGAGAAAAGCCGACTTGTCCGGGGATGAATAGACAATTACAGAGCAGAGAGCTTGAGTCATTTTGCAGACAGAATCGCGGCCGACACCTGCAGATCGAAACACATAGATCGTCGTAGGGGGTACGCTACATCTGGCTTGAAGTGTATCCGGGTGGGTATCAGGATGTGGGAGCAAATAATGGTCCCGACACGGAGAAGTCGAAGACAGATTATTGACAGTGATTCTCCTCCTGGTAGTTTGTGGGGGGATGAGTGTCAGCTGACCCCACGTGACTTTGAGCTGTCTCAAATCTCACAGTCCTCGGATGTTCCCCAGAACAGCCCAAGGCAATATCTGTCCTTGCTTCTCACTACTCAGGGATTGTTTCCGCAACTTTGAAACTTAAGTGTATCTTTCTGATCCCAGACAAAATTGGTTATTCCCTTTCGGCAGGTCTTGTGTTTCTCCATAGCTTGTTATTTTCAACGAAAGATAGAAAACTTTCACTTTGTGCTAGACATGAACATTCGCGCCTTTAGTTTCCTAGAAATATCACGTGTCAACGTTCATTGGTGCAGCTCGAAATGATTGGCTGCTTAAGGGACAGTAATACTCTTGGGAGAGGGGGGGAGAGGGGAGAGGGTATGTTGACAACACCCAGAAAATTCCACAAACAAACAACAACAGAAAACACTAAGAACAATCATCATCATGTGCCATACCGGTTGGAGTAGGCGATCATGTCCTTCCACAATCTTCTATCCACAGTGCATCGTATCAATTCTGTTGTTGACTGTTTTCCATTGGATGACATCAAGCTATGTAGCATTTTCAGAAGAACAATAAACAGGCCAAAGTAAGATCGATTTCCTACACCTCGACACAGTCCTTGCCACGAGAGACTTGCATTTTGACACACAGCCAGCTAAGCAACCTAACAAAGTTGTTGTCACTTGCGATGTTTTTCACATATGTGTACTAGCTCGTGACTATAGCATAACGTTAAGAAACACAACTCGGTAATAACTTGTAAATCTGTATTTCCTATTAAGCCCAGCAATGCCACGGATAGAGTAGGACTGCAAAGCGAATCATTTCAGGAAAGAGGTGTGTTTACAATACTCAGGAAAAAAATCACAATTATTCAACAATGTGATGTGTTTTTCTGAGTGTTGTAAGCAAACTTCTTCATGTGAAATGATTCGCTGATCTATCACCAAATAGAAGTGAGAAGAGAGTTCATCGGTGCTTTATAGAGCCAATTCGGACCAATGGAAGCGAATCATGGACAGTAAACAAGCAATTGAAAAGACGATTAGAGGCCACAGATATGGGATTTCTCAGAAGAATGTTGAAAGTTCCCTGTACAGCTAAAAAGACCAATGAGGAAATTCATCAAAGAAGCCAACACAAAAAGGGAGAACCTAAAAAAAATCATAAAGAAACAATCAACACTTTTCGGGCACATCATGAGAAGAGGAAAGTTGGAATTCTTGGTTACAACTAGAAAAATACAGGGAAGGAGAGATCGCGGACGACAAAAAGAGAAAATATTAGATAGCGTGGTGTCATGGCATGGTAAACAGTCAACAACAGAATTGATACGATTCATGGTGAATTGAAGATTGTGGAAGGACATGATCGCCTACGCCAAGCAGCACGGCACATGATGATGATGATCTATCGCCTCGGAAGTTTCCCTCCATAATAATATTTCGTTCGTTCGCTCGTTCGCTTTCGTCAGCTTTGACCTCTGACGAAGTCCCACCCACTCAATTTTGTGGGACTGAATTTTGCGTGTAAAGTCTGTTTTATCCCATTACAGGATGCCCCTCGCCATGCAGGCAGATTTACTCCGACTTCAGAGGTACTAAATTTTAGGGAATTAGTAAAACCCAGGTGTCCTCGCCAGGGTACGAACCCCGGCTGTTGCCGTGGTAAGCCAACCGCCTATCGATTGCGCTAACCGGACACCCAATATTTCATTTATTGATATTTGTCTCTAGAACTCCAATGCTTGCGTTGTAGACATAGGAATGCCTGACATTGGGCACACTCCTAGGAGTATTTGTTTGAAACAGAGAACACACTGTTTTCATTTTGGGTGGACACAGAGAACAGCTTGTTGAGAACTGACGTAGTTGGGTGGACACAGAGAACAGCTTGTTGAATTAAAGAACTGACGTAGTTGGGTGGACACAGAGAACTGACGTAGTTGGGTGGACACAGAGAACAGGTTGTTGAATTAAAGAACTGACGTAGTTGGGTGGACACAGAGAACAGGTTGTTGAATTAAAGAACTGGCGACACAGAGAACACGTAGTTGGGTGGACACAGAGAACAGGTTGTTGAATTAAAGAACTGGCGTAGTTGGGTGGACACAGAGAACAGGTTGTTGAATTAAAGAACTGGCGTAGGCGAAGGCGTGTCTCACAGCAGCAGACCTGAAAGTTGTCAGTTACCCACAGCTGATAGCTTGCGCCCGGATCAGTGAACCAGAACCATCCAGACTTTGCTCCACCTCCGTTGTGCCCCCAGTAACAGACTAACCTGTCTAATCTGGCCAAGCGAGTAGGGATCGAAGAGGGAAGACAACCCGGTACTCAAAAATATCATGCTGAAGTCGGATATGTTTGGTCGAAAGGCGCAAATATCACAGTTATACTGTAAACCACAACACAGCGCAGACACGCTCAGTTAACGTCTTTTTATGAGCGAATGAAACTTAGCGGCCGTGTAAGAAGACTTATCAACCAACATAGAACTGGAGTCGTCAGTCGCTGGACACTGAGGGAATTGCTGAGGAGGGGATCTGAGCACGTATGGGCATGTTCGGAGTGCAATGATGATGACCCGCAAATAACTCAATAACTCAATATCTCAATAACTCAATAACTCAATATGAGCGAATGGTGAGAGGTGTATTCCTTTACTCATCGGGCGAAAGCAAGCAAGCAAACAAGCAAACAAGCAAGCAAACAAGCAAGCAAGCAGGCAAGCAAGCAGGCAAGCAAGCAAGCAAGCAAACAAGCGAGCAAGCAAGTAAGCAGGCAAGCAAGCAAGCAAGCAAACAAGCAAGCAAGCAAGCAAACAAGCAAGCAAGCAGGCAAGCAAGCAAGCAAACAAGCAAGCAAGCAAGCAAACAAGCAAGCAGGCAAGCAAGCAAACAAGCAAGCAAGCAAGCAAACAAGCAAGCAGGCAAGCAAGCAAACAAGCAAGCAAGCAAGCAAACAAGCAAGCAAGCAGGCAAGCAAGCAAGCAAACAAGCAAGCAAGCAAGCAAACAAGCAAGCAGGCAAGCAAGCAAACAAGCAAGCAGGCAAGCAAGCAAACAAGCAATCAAACAAACAAGCGAGCAAGCAAGTAAGCAGGCAAGCAAGCAAGCAAGCAAACAAGCAAGCAAGCAAACAAGCAAGCAAGCAATCAAGCAAACAAGCAAACAAGCAATCAAGCAAGCAAGCAAGAGCATGAAATCAATAACTTTATGCAGCTGTCGAATAATCTCATGGCATGAGCCAGGTCTGACAGCCTCAGCCATGACCAATCAGAAATGATGCCATGCAACATTATAACCTAACAGATTATGGTTATGGTTACAGAGGGCCCCGGTATCACTGCAAATTAATTAAAATCCAACCTAAAAGATGTTCTACTATAAAGTGGTGTTTTCTGCATTAAAACCTTACATGTGGAGCATCTGTACAAATTTGCTCCTGTCACGTGTCTCCACAACAATGTGGTAGATTAGCCTGTGTGCACATATCACCGGACTGTGCTAGTGGTGGAATTGCTACCAAGGGATCGCACAAGCTGAACAAGTCATAAGACTGGGACCAGGAAAAGCAAGACACAAATATGTTCAAATCAGATGCACTTGGCTACATGCCTAACACAACATCATAATTATCAAACACCAGGCTTGCTGGCATAGGTGATCATGTCTTTCCACAACTTTCGATCTCGACAGTTATTTATCATTTCTGTTGTTGACCTTCTGCCAAGCCATTCTCTTAAGCTGTCTGGTATCTTTTCTCTTTGCTTCCCTCTATCTCTTCATCCTTCGATTTTTTTCCAGTTGTCACAATATATTCCAGTTATTCTCTTCTCATTACATGGCCAAGAAATGATGATTGTTTCTTCCTAATATTGGAAATTAGCTCTCTTTTTGCTTTGACCTCTCTCAGAACATCTTCATTACTCTTCTTAGCTGTCCATGGTATTCTCGACATTCTTCTGTAAAACCACATTTCTACAGACTCCAGTGATTTTCTTCTCCGTTGTCCTATTGTCCACGATTCACATCCATATGTTAAGACTGCCCCTACATAACATTTAATAACTCTTTTTCTTGTTTCTATTGTCAAAAATGGATTGTATAGTATCTTCCTCATTTTTTTTGGTAAGCTGCTTTTGCCTGAGTCAGTCTGCATCTCACCTCTATTGTATATCTACCATCTCACCTATATTGTATATCTACCATCTCACCTCTATTGTACATCTACCATCTCACCTCTATTGTACATCTACCATCTCACCTCTATCGTACATCTACTATCACACCTCTATTGTACACCTACCATCTCACCTCTGTTATATATCTACCATCTCACCTCTATTGTACATCTACCATTTCACCTCTATTGTACATCTACCATCTCACCTCTATTGTATATCTACCATCTCACCTCTATTGTACATCTACCATCTCACCTCTACTGTACATCTACCATCTCCCCTCTATTGTACATCTACCACCTCACCTCTGTTATATATCTACCATCTCACCTCTACTGTACATCTACCATCTCACCTCTATTGTACATCTACCATCTCACCTCTATTGTATATCTACCATCTCACCTCTATTGTACATCTACCATCTCACCTCTATTGTACATCTACCATCTCACCTCTGTTATATATCTACCATTTCACCTCTGTTGTATATCTACCATCTCACCTCTATTGTACATCTACCATCTGAGGTTTACATGCCTAACATTACAGTGCTACGCAATTCTCTCCATATAAACGTCATTATGTAGAAGAAAGCGATACGGGGCTTATTCTGAGGGTCTTGCCGTGCGGCGAATGTGTCATGCCCCCCTGCCTCCTCAAACAATCCATCACCGGTACCAAACCGGGGCAAGGTGTATGAAGATGTCAGCTAATCAATTCAGAGGAAGAGATAAGTTTACATCACTCGGAAAAAAATGACAAATAATCACCAACAAGAAAACCAAAGAACAATATATGGTCCTAAGCAGGATCGAATCCGTATTCCTTGGCACAACGCCTTGTCACGAAAAGCCAAACACTAGGAAACACTGCTATTTAGCTAACTAAACAATTAGCTATCGTGGACAATGTCTTTCACGCTGGTGGTCTCATGACTATGGCATAAGGCTGCGATCACAGCTCGGAAATACTTTGTGTATCTGTATTTTTCCTATTATGACAAGTATCTCCTGGATATGGTAGGGCTGAATACTTGCGTCGCAGACAAACATTTAGGACGAAACAGCACGAATAGTAGTTCCTGTGGTTTAGAATGGAAACAAATAATAATAAATATTATTATAGAGGGAAACTTCCGAGGCGATAATCAGCGAATTAATTCAGAGGAAGAGGTATGTTTACAGCACTCGGAAAAAAATTACAAATAATTAACATCAGAAAAAAAAACAAAGAACAATATATGGATCTCGGAATTTTCCCTCTATAACAATATTCATTTATTATTATTTGTCCCTAGTGTCAATGATACCTTGGTAGTATTTGTACCACTATAGAACAGCTCTTGGGGATATGAGAACACACGTCTCTGTACCATTTTGTGATGGGGACACATTTGAGGAGCATGTTTACCAAGTGACGAGGTAATTGACTTGTTCTCGTGCTGCTTCGTCGTGCGCATGCAGTGACTTAGTCTCGTGACTTATGCCCAATTTATTCCCTCTGTCTGACCACAAACCACGCGATCCCTACTACTTCTCTTCGTTCGCCATTCCCCCACTCCCATTGTTTTTACTTCAGATAGTGTGAACACTCATCAACACGCACATCCGGGTTCCACTATCTCGTGATAACCATGGCTTCCTTACTTGTAATCCAAATAAGATAGCTTGGGCCGAAGCTTTAATGAGAGGTCCTCTGTATCTGTTTAGATTCTACTTGTACATTATCTTAATGTATGCACACTCTCACAATGTCCATACTCTAAATATCGTCTACTTCATTTCAACTCCCTGTGGAGTATAGGTCTTCAACAACAACTTTCAGGTCCCTGTGGCGCATAGGTCTTCAACAACAACTTTCAGGTCCCTGTGGCGCATAGGTCTTCAATAAACACTTTCAGCTCCCTGTGGCGCATAGGTCTTCAACAAACACTTTCAGCTCCCTGTGGCGCATAGGTCTTCAACAAACACTTTCAGGTCCCTGTGGCGCATAGGTCTTCAACAAACACTTTCAGGTCCCTGTGACGCATAGGTCTTCAACAAACACTTTCAGGTCCCTGTGGCGCATAGGTCTTCAACAAACACTTTCAGGTCCCTGTGGCGCATAGGTCTTCAACAAACACTTTCAGGTCCCTGTGGCGCATAGGTCTTCAACAAACACTTTCAGGTCCCTGTGGCGCATAGGTCTTCAACAAACACTTTCAGGTCCCTGTGGCGCATAGGTCTTCAACAAACACTTTCAGGTCCCTGTGGCGCATAGGTCTTCAACAAACACTTTCAGGTCCCTGTGGCGCATAGGTATTCAACAAACACTTTCAGCTCCCTGTGGTGCATTGGTCTTCAACAAACACTTTCAGCTCTCTGTGGCGCATAGGTCTTCAACAAACACTTTCAGCTCCCTGTGGCGCATAGGTCTTCAACAAACACTTTCAGCTCCCTGTGGCGCATAGATATTCAACAAACACTTTCAGGTCCCTGTGGCGCATAGGTCTTCAACAAACACTTTCAGGTCCCTGTGGCGCATAGATATTCAACAAACACTTTCAGCTCCCTGTAGCGCATAGGTCTTCAACAAACACTTTCCAAGTTCTGTTTCCTGTCATTCGTTTAAGATCGTTGCATGTCTTCCCCATCTTCTTTATCTCCGCTTCCACCTGTCTTCCCCAAGTATATTTTGGTCTTTCTCTTTGTCTTCTTCCCTGTGGATTCCAGAAAAGGGCCTATTGTGTAATACTCACAGTTGGCTTCCCCAGAGTGTGTTCTATCCAGCGCCATCGTCTTTGTCGTATCTCTATGTCCACTGGTATTTGACTTGTCCTTAGACGCTCTCAATATGTCCACTCTTATTATGAATTCTCACACCAATTCTACTTTCTCATACCCATGACAAATGAAACACCAGCTTCCACCTGTCTTCCCAAAGTATATTTTGGTCTCTCTTTATCTTCTCCCCTGGGGATTCCCAAAAAGAGCCTGTCGTGTAATACAGATGGGTTTCCTAGAGTGTGTCCTATCCAGCGCCATCGTCTTTGTCGTACCGCTTTGTTCACTGGTATTTGACTTGTCCGTTCCCATAGTTCTACACACTCTCGCTATGTCCACTATTATTATGATTGCTCTCACCAATTCTACTTTCTCCCACTCGTGACGAACGAAATATCTGAAAACAACAACTTTAATTTGCCCACTCTCATACTTCTCCTACAATAAATATTTATCAAATAAATAAGTGAACATGATTATAAAATGTGTACATGTAGTATTTTCTGAGAGTTTGTTACTGAAACATGATTATAAAATGTGTACATGAAGTCTGTTCTCAGAGTTTGTTACTGAAACATGATTATAAAATGTGTACATGAAGTATTTTCTCAGAGTTTGCTGCAGAGACATGTTTATGAAATGTGCACATGAAGTCTATTCTCAGAGTTTGTTGTTGAAATATGATTGCAAAATATGTACATGAAATCTGTTCTCAGAGTTTGTTGTTGAAATATGTTTATAAAATGTGTACATGAAATCTGTTTTCAGAGTTTGTTGTTGAAATATGTTTATAAAATGTGTACATGAAATCAGTTTATAGAGTGCGTTGGTAAAATCGGTTCATAGAGTGTGTTTATAAAATGTAATGTGTGTTTATGTTCATATAATATGTTTATAAAGTTGTTTCTTAAAGTGTGTTTACGATTACAGTTTGTTGATTATTACCCAAAATCTTTTCGTGAAGTGTGACCTTTTAGTTTCTTCATTGAGTATATTCCTGAAGTTTGTTCTTAGAGTGTGCTCATGATATCTGCTCTTACACTATAATCATGTATCATGATTATTTAATTTTTTCATGAAATGTCAATATTCCATTCATGAATCTTCCATCTTCCTGTAGAGTTTCTTCATAAACCATTTGCGTACAAAGTGATGTGGCGGTCTATATATAAGAGATCTTGTGGTTTTTAAAGATTTACATAAACGAAAAAAAAAAATTATTCACAAAACGTTTCCAGTGAAATGAACAATAGACCACGTGATGGATTTTAAAGTGAACAATGGAGGTAAAGGCGCGCCTCACAGCAGCAGAGCTGGAAGTTGTCAGCGACCCACAGCTGATGGCTTGCGCCAGGTTCCATGAACCAGAACCACCCAGACCCTGCTCTACCTCTCCGTGGTGCCTCCAGCAACAGACTAACCTGTCTAGTCTGGTGAAGCGAGTAGGTATAGAAGAGGGAAGTTAACACTGTGCTCAAAAATGTCGTGCTGAAGTCGGATGTGTTAGGCCGAAAGGTGCAGTTATACTGCAAACCACAACACAACGCAGACACGCCCACTTAACTCAGTAAGGAAGGTTTTTATCAATTTTTTTGCGGTAGAGATTTTAGAGATCAAATTGTTCATGGTTTTAAATATTAATCTACATCTTTATATTTATCTAACACCTGACAAAAAAAAGTAAAGTGCCCCGTCACGCCAAGTGGCGTATAGAGAATATGGTGTTAGTGACCTTAATTTTTATACTCCTTCGGCACATGATTTTTGGGGTAATGTGGTCGATATTACGCCCGTGCCGCTTTACTTTCCCAGAAAAAAAAAATCCGGTACCCATTTAAGGCTGGGTGAACCCGGAAGCCGTCGATTGGTATCGAACCCTACCTCTTCTAAATAGTGGGCCAGTCCCGGAAGAACTGCAATACCGGGTCGACCCCTGACGAGAGCGGAGCAAGTTCCGGGTATCTCAATTTAATAAATATTATATATCAATTTTTAGATAATTAAACAAAGAGTTCAGTTTCACCAATACCAAGATGATACAAGACCTATAAAAAGAATATGGTTTAATGACGGTTTACACTAACCAGAATGAGAGTGACGCTCTGTGCGGCTAAACGTACATGACCGAAATCGGCATGGCGCATGGTGCGTCGAAACAAACGGAAAGAGTTAATGTCCTTTTAAGGACGGATGACGAACAGGTGTACTCTTCTACTTATTGGGCGAACGCAAGCAAGCAAAGTGAACCATAAAGTGGGCGATGCAAGGAAAACTCACGAAAAATGAAACCCACAAAGAACACTTCACCACAACCACTAGTATCTTATTTCCGGTCCAGCCACTCTTTTACGTCTCCAAGATCCAACTTGAGCTTAACAGAGAGAAAATATGGGGCTCGTCCAAGCTGCCTTCTTGACACGTGACCACGACGCCATCTTAAATGTCGGGTTAAGCCTAACGTGACACAAGAGGAAAGCTGGCTGTGCCGTGACAAGTACCGTGTCAGCAAGTTTGTCACGCGAGATGCTGGTGCTTTAATTATATTCACTATTCCCATCGGACAAGATACCAAAAGTGGCTAATTTTTGGTAATCGATTCAGTCTCGAGACAAGACACTTCATCACCAGTCGCTGTTGTTGACGTAAGGATGCTGGCTGTTTGAAGTCGGCGGCTGGCAGCGGTTAGCGGTGACTTGTCAGTGGCCAGCAATGTTTCTGGCCTGTCCAGGTTTCTGATGTTTTCCTCTCCGTCACGCACGTGCACTGGCCACACTCGACATGTGTGGAGGGCGGGCCAAGGGGCAGTGTGCGTGTAATTTGCTTGGATAACGTCCTCTTAAGGGAGGACAGTACAGATACCTCCCTTCTCTCAAATTTCATAATAGTGAACATTACAATGAAATGATTTGTTAGAAATTTAGCCCGGAGCATTCGATTTCCAAATATTTGTGTCTCGTTTAGGTTAACCCAAAGGTTCCCAAACTTTTGACCCTCGGGGATTTGTTTCCCTGCTGATCATATACCGGAAGTGCCCTTACGTCAGTTACAGTTGTATAGGTCAGGTATACTTTCTTCTTCTTCCTCCTCTTTCCTTCCTCATTTGCCTTTCAGCATTGAGGTGAGATATACATGTAATTTGCGGTATTTTGCTCTTCTGTTCGCCTCTGCTGCTGTTATGTTTCCTAGTGCTTCCGATATTCCGTCAATCCATCTTTTTCGTGGTCGAACTTTGGGTCTGGTGTTCTCGCAACGTTTATTGAAGGCTCGTTGTGTTGTGTTTTGATCTTTCTGCCTTGTTACGTGGCCAACCCATTTTATTTGTTGTTTCTTTATATATTCTATGGCGGGGGCTATTCCTAGTTTTTTTCAGTTCTTCATTTCTGATCTTGTCTCTCAGGCTGTTTCCTGCCATTCGTCTAACACACTTCATCTCAGTAGAGGTTATTTTTCTTATTGTTCTTGCATCTAGGGTCCAGGTCTGGCATTGGTAGCACAACGTTGGGATAAAGATTGTATTGTAGAGTGCTCGTTTTGCCTCTAGAGTTATTTCCTTGTTGAACAATAGTGTTGATAGCTGTCAATTGATTTGACAAACTTTGTTGCATCTTAAGTCTATTTCTGCTGTTTGTGAATTGTTGTTTGTCACTACACTTCCTAGGTATTTAAATTCCTCTACCCGTTTTAGTTGTCTGCCGTCTATAGTTATGTTGATGTTCTGTTTCACTTTTACGATTTTCATGACCTCTCTTTTGTTGATGTTAATTTTCATGTTGTATTCCGTGCCTGTGTTATTGAGTCTATTTAAACGTTCTTGTAGATCTTTACTATGTCCTTTTAGTGCCTGATCGTCTGTAAATAGAAGCTGGATGATCTCCTCTATCTCTGATGGGTTGTCTATCTTGCATATATAATCCATGTAGACAGTAAACTGAATTATTTATTACCATTTATTATATACATGGGTCAACTTTGATTCTCTGAAAGGATATAATCATCATCATCGAGTGCCGTTTCCGTATTGAAGGTTGGCTACCATGGAGCGCCATTCTGCTCTGTCTCTTGCTTTGATGGTGCAGGTTGTCATCGGCTGACTTGTCCATCTTTTGATGTTACTCGTCACATGTTAGTCTTGATCTGCCTTTGCCTCTTTTACCTTGTAGTTTCTCTTCAAAAATTACTTTTAGTTGCTGCTGTGTCTTTTAACATGCCCCAAAACTCTCACGTGTCTTATTTTAACTGTGTTTATTAGTAATTATCTTTTAATTACATTTAACATCTCTGGATAAAAGCTGCACAAACTACAGTATGAAAATTAACACAACAAAAACAGAGGCTATAAGAATAAGCAAATTAAGACACCCATTAAACATCAAGATCAAAGATAAAGAAATAAAACATGTAGAGGAATTCAAGTATTTAGGCACAATGTTCACAGAAGATGGAAAACTAGACAGAGAAATTGACATGAGAATACAAAAAGCAAATGCTGTCACATACCAGCTTTCACCATTGCTAAGACATCCAAACATTTCTAAGCCAGCTAAACAACAAATGATAAATAGCATCTTCATACCAACTTTGTGCTATGAAAGTCAAACATGGACCCCTTCTAAATTACATTTAAGAAATATCAATACATGTGAGATGCGTTGCTTGAGAAAAGTAACAAACAACACAAGAAGAGATAGAATACCAAATGAAACCATAAGAAAAATAGTAGGAACAAAACCCTGCCAAGAATATATAGAACAACAACAATTTAAATGGTTTGGCCACCTGGTCAGAATGAATCCTTACAAATCACTATCAAGGGCGTTCTTTTCGAGAATGCATGGAAAAAGACCAAGAGGAAGACCCAGAAGAAGATAGATAGATGCAGTGACAGAGACATGTAACAACAAAGGAAAATCACTAATTCAGACAATTCGAGCAGCACAAGAACGACAAATGATATAAACCACGACACCTTTTAGGTATCAGTGAAAAGAGAAAAGAAGACGATCTTTTAATTTTTAGTTGTTTTAAAACTTCATTATTTGTTTTCTTTCTTTTCTTTCCACCCAATTCTTTCCATTCTTCTATGTTATTGTTCCAGATGAAGATCTTCTGAGCCGCAACATTATTTTAGTTTATTGCTGTCCTTCACTTACGTAAAGCTGTACCCGTACCATTTTTATCAACATATATTTTGTTATTTCCATCCCCATAGTCAACATCACTCAAGGATCACATTTGTATACCTTATCCCTTTGACATTTTTCTTCTCATCAGATTAATCGACTTAAATAGCATGAATACAAGCATCGATTGAGTTAAAATAATTCATATTTTGGTGTGATGTCACGAATTAGAACCACTCCCATAAAATATCAATTTTCAGAATGCTAGGAATGTATAAGACTTAGGGAACCACCACTCAGAAAATGCTGGAACATTTCTAAAAGTGATGCTTTCCTTTTGCCTTAAAGAAATATGGTGTCAGTTCCCATATAACTCAACGATCAGCGACACATCATACTGGTGTCTGTTCCCATATAACTCAACGATCAGTGACACATGATACCGGGGTCAGTTCCCATATAACTCAATAATCAGCGACACATCATACCGGTGTTTTTTCCCATATAACTCAATGAACAGCGACACATCATACCGGTGTTTGTTCCCATATAACTCAACGATCAGCGACAAATCATACCGGTGTTTGTTCCCATATAACTTAACGATCAGCGACAAATCATACCGGTGTCTGTTCCCATATAACTTAACGATCAGCGACAAATCATACCGGTGTCTGTTCCCATATAACTCTATGATCAACGACACATCATACCGGTGTTTGTTCCCATATAACTCATGGATCAGCGACAAATCATAGCGGTGTCTGTTCCCATATAACTCAACGATCAGCGATAAATTATACTGGTGTCTGTTCCCATATAACTCAACGATCAGCGACACATCATACCGGTGTCGGTGCCACGCTAGGCCGCCTTGCATTCCCAGAAAAATCAGATTAAGACTGGGTGAACCTAGGAACCGTTGATAACCATCACATCCGACTCTTGCCATTCCATGCCAGTTAGATAACTACTGAGATATCGCGACTGACGCAATGACAAGGATATATCTAAAACGTGAACTTTATATGATGATGATGATGATGATGCGTTCGTCCGATGATTTGAGGTATTCTAACGGATACGAACCGTAGACTTCCTCCTCGTCATCCGCCCTTAAAAGGACGTTAAGTGGACGTAGTTACGTTGTGTTGCAGTTTGCAGTGAAACACTGTGATATCTGCGCCTTTCGGCCCAACACATCCGATTTCAGCCGACGCTTTTTTGTGTACCGGGTTCGTCTTCCCACTTCGATCCCTGCTCGCTTGGCCAGACTAGACAGGTTAGTCTGTTTCTAGAGGCACCACGAAGAGGTGTAGCAGGGTCTGGATGGTTCTGGTTCACCGATCCTGGCGCAAGCCATCAGTTATGAGTCACTGACGACTTCCAGCTCTGGTGCTGGGTGGGGCGCGCCTTCGCCTCCGAACTTTATATTAAAGCAAACAGCCGTGAACGTTAATAAAGCGCTGTTGTATCAAACATGACGTGTCAAACTCGCAGAAACAGGTGGCAACTTCCAACAGCCAATCAAACCCAGGAACTAATTCATTATATATGCAAAATATGAGCCAGAACGCGACAGTTTAAACAAGCTCAGCATACATTTTTTTCTTCTATTTTTCAGCTCCCTGTGGAGCATAGGTCTTCAACAAACACTTTCCAAGTCGATCTGTTTCTTGTCACTCTTTTAAGATCATTCCATGTCTTCCCCATCATCTTCATCTCTGCTTCTATCTGTCTTCTCCAAGAATTTCTTGGTCTTCCTGTCTTTTCCCCTGGGGATTCCAAAAAAGGGCCTGTTGTGTAATACCCTCAGTTGTCTTCGGCAGTGTGTGTCCTATCCAGGGCCATCGTCTTCGCTGTATCTCTTTATCCACTGGTACTTGACTGGTACATTTCCATAATTCTATGTTAGTGATTTTGTCCTGCCATTTCCATCCTTTTATTCTGCGTAAGCATCCATTAATGAAAGTCTGTATCTTCGTGATTGTCAATTTTGTTGCTCTCCATGTTTCACAGCCATATAAAATGACTGACATAACATTTGAGTTGAAAATGTTTAATTTAGTATTTAACCTAATTTCTTTGAACTTCCATATGTTTCCCAGTGCAACAAAAGCTCTTCTTGCTTTTGATATCCTTATTTTGGTATCACTTTATGCCCCCCCCCCTCTTTATCTATATTACTGCCCAGATGTATGTAAGATTTTAGCAGACATTAGCAGACCAAAATATTCAGACTCAGAAAAGGTTACAGTGGTCTCTTAACACACTTATATAAGATATTACTCAGAGATTTTGCAATGTGCGAGTACGGAGCGTCCAGACAGACCTCAGACCATACCCTACATGACTACATCACCTTCACAGCAACTGCCCACTGAAACAACCCTGCATGACAAACTATGGGGGACTGGCTCAAATGCACCTTCTTGTTCATGACCCGTACTGGTCTAATCGTCTATAGAAGTAGGTGATCGCTGAAGGGAAGAAACTGTGCTGGTCTATTCATCTATAGAAGTAGGTGATTGCTGAAGGGAAGAAACCGTGCTGGTCTATTCGTCTATAGAAGTAGGTGATTGCTGAAGGGAAGAAACCCTGCTGGTCTATTCGTCTATAGAAGTAGGTGATCGCAGACGGGAAGAAACCGTGCTGGTCTATTCGTCTATAGAAGTAGGTGATTGCTGAAGGGAAGAAACCCTGCTGGTCTATTCGTCTATAGAAGTAGGTGATCGCAGACGGGAAGAAACCGTGCTGGTCTATTCGTCTATAGGTGATTGCTGAAGAGAAGAAACCGTGCTGGTCTATTCGTCTATAGGTGATTGCTGAAGGGAAGAAACCGTGCTGGTCTATTCGTCTATAAGAAGTAGGTGATCGCTGAAGAGAAGAAACCGTGCTGGTCTATTCGTCTATAGAAGTAGGTGATTGCTGAAGAGAAGAAACCGTGCTGGTCTATTCGTCTATAGAAGTAGGTGATTGCTGAAGAGAAGAAACCGTGCTGGTCTATTCGTCTATAGAAGTAGGTGATTGCTGAAGAGAAGAAACCGTGCTGGTCTAATCGTCTATAGAAGTAGGTGATTGCTGAAGAGAAGAAACCGTGCTGGTCTATTCGTCTATAGAAGTAGGTGATCGCTGAAGGGAAGAAACCGTGCTGGTCTATTCGTCTATAAGAAGTAGGTGATCGCTGAAGAGAAGAAACCGTGATGGTCTATTCGTCTATAGAAGTAGGTGATTGCTGAAGAGAAGAAACCGTGCTGGTCTTTTCGTCTATAGAAGTAGGTGATCGCTGAAGGGAAGAAACCGTGCTGGTCTATTCGTCTATAGAAGTAGGTGATCCCTGAAGGGAAGAAACCGTGCAGGTCTATTCGTCTATAGAAGTAGGTGATTGCTGAAGGGAAGAAACCGTGCTGGTCTATTCGTCTATAGAAGTAGGTGATCGCTGAAGGGAAGAAACCGTGCAGGTCTATTCGTCTATAGAAGTAGGTGATCGCTGAAGGGAAGAAACCGTGCAGGTCTATTCGTCTATAGAAGTAGGTGATCGCTGAAGGGAAGAAACCGTGCAGGTCTATTCGTCTATAGAAGTAGGTGATCGCTGAAGGGAAGAAACCGTGCTGGTCTATTCAGCTATAGAAGTAGGTGATTGCTGAAGGGAAGAAACCGTGCTGGTCTATTCGTCTATAGAAGTAGGTGATCGCTGAAGGGAAGAAACCGTGCAGGTCTATTGGTCTATAGAAGTAGGTGATCGCAGACGGGAAGAAACCGTGCTGGTCTATTCGTCTATAGAAGTAGGTGATTGCTGAAGGGAAGAAACCCTGCTGGTCTATTCGTCTATAGAAGTAGGTGATCGCAGACGGGAAGAAACCGTGCTGGTCTATTCGTCTATAGGTGATTGCTGAAGAGAAGAAACCGTGCTGGTCTATTCGTCTATAGGTGATTGCTGAAGAGAAGATACCGTGCTGGTCTATTCGTCTATAGAAGTAGGTGATCGCTGAAGGGAAGAAACCGTGCTAGTCTATTCGTCTATAAGAAGTAGGTGATCGCTGAAGAGAAGAAACCGTGCTGGTCTATTCGTCTATAGAAGTAGGTGATTGCTGAAGAGAAGAAACCGTGCTGGTCTATTCGTCTATAGAAGTAGGTGATTGTTGAAGAGAAGATACCGTGCTGGTCTATTCGTCTATAGAAGTAGGTGATTGCTGAAGAGAAGAAACCGTGCTGGTCTAATCGTCTATAGAAGTAGGTGATCGCTGAAGGGAAGAAACCGTGCAGGTCTATTCGTCTATAGAAGTAGGTGATCGCTGAAGGGAAGAAACCGTGCAGGTCTATTCGTCTATAGAAGTAGGTGATCGCTGAAGGGAAGAAACCGTGCAGGTCTATTCGTCTATAGAAGTAGGTGATCGCTGAAGGGAAGAAACCGTGCAGGTCTATTCGTCTATAGAAGTAGGTGATCGCTGAAGGGAAGAAACCGTGCTGGTCTATTCAGCTATAGAAGTAGGTGATTGCTGAAGGGAAGAAACCGTGCTGGTCTATTCGTCTATAGAAGTAGGTGATCGCTGAAGGGAAGAAACCGTGCAGGTCTATTGGTTTATAGAAGTAGGTGATCGCAGACGGGAAGAAACCGTGCTGGTCTATTCGTCTATAGAAGTAGGTGATTGCTGAAGGGAAGAAACCCTGCTGGTCTATTCGTCTATAGAAGTAGGTGATCGCAGACGGGAAGAAACCGTGCTGGTCTATTCGTCTATAGGTGATTGCTGAAGAGAAGAAACCGTGCTGGTCTATTCGTCTATAGGTGATTTCTGAAGAGAAGATACCGTGCTGGTCTATTCGTCTATAAGAAGTAGGTGATCGCTGAAGAGAAGAAACCGTGCTGGTCTATTCGTCTATAGAAGTAGGTGATTGCTGAAGAGAAGAAACCGTGCTGGTCTATTCGTCTATAGAAGTAGGTGATTGTTGAAGAGAAGATACCGTGCTGGTCTATTCGTCTATAGAAGTAGGTGATTGCTGAAGAGAAGAAACCGTGCTGGTCTAATCGTCTATAGAAGTAGGTGATTGCTGAAGAGAAGAAACCGTGCTGGTCTATTCGTCTATAGAAGTAGGTGATCGCTGAAGGGAAGAAACCGTGCTGGTCTATTCGTCTATAAGAAGTAGGTGATCGCTGAAGAGAAGAAACCGTGCTGGTCTATTCGTCTATAGAAGTGGGTGATTGCTGAAGAGAAGAAACCGTGCTGGTCTTTTCGTCTATAGAAGTAGGTGATCGCTGAAGGGAAGAAACCGTGCTGGTCTATTCGTCTATAGAAGTAGGTGATCCCTGAAGGGAAGAAACCGTGCTGGTCTATTCGTCTATAGAAGTAGATGATTGCTGAAGGGAAGAAACCGTGCAGGTCTATTCGTCTATAGAAGTAGGTGATCGCTGAAGGGAAGAAACCCTGCTGGTCTATTCGTCTATAGAAGTAGGTGATCGTTGAAGGGAAGAAACCGTGCAGGTCTATTCGTCTATAGAAGTAGGTGATCGCTGAAGGGAAGAAACCGTGCAGGTCTATTGGTCTATAGAAGTAGGTGATCGCTGAAGGGAAGAAACCGTGCTGGTCTATTCGTCTATAGAAGTAGGTGATCGCTGAAGGGAAGAAACCGTGCTGGTCTATTCATCTATAGAAGTAGGTGATTGCTGAAGGGAAGAAACCGTGCTGGTCTATTCGTCTATAGAAGTAGGTGATCGCTGAAGGGAAGAAACCGTGCTGGTCTATTCGTCTATAGAAGTAGGTGATCGCTGAAGGGAAGAAACCGTGCTGGTCTATTCGTCTATAGAAGTAGGTGATCGCTGAAGGGAAGAAAATGGAAGAAATTTAACTCGTGAGGTGAGAGGGGGGGGGGAGTATAAAGTATCAGAATTATTGAGTACGGTATTTTAAATGAACGTAATAGTGGAACTGATATCATTGCATTCAGGATACAGTAGTAGCCTCAGTCAGTCATAGTTGACTATGGATTTTTCAGAGCCCCTAGAAATGTTATTTTTTTCTTTTCTTTCGCCGTGTATTCTCTCTTTCTATGAATCTCCTTCTGCTTCTTGTTTGAGTTGGAGTTTTAGGGTGTGTTTTCAAAGAATGCGGTCTGCAGTTATTTCTTCCCAGGCTGTTGGGTTTATGTTCAAAGTTTTCATGTCATGTTTGCACACATCTACAAATCGGAGTTTTGGACGTCACCTAGTCCTTTTACCATCTGCACGTACGTGGCCAAGCCAGCGTTCAAGCATTCAGGACAGACCTATAGGTATTTAGTCTTCTCAACAAATGGTGAGAAGTAATGCGTGCTACAGCTACGAATGGTGTGGGTTCAAAACTTAATGAGGTCAGGACGTGAGGCAAATCTTTTAGGGTGACTTTAGTTGTATGATTTACGACATAAACATTACTGCAGTTAACGCTATGTAAAGAAGTTCCTTCAATTATTGTCCTATTTTTATTATAATGACATCATAATATGTTAGATAGTTACATTGTAAGTAATACAAAGACATGGTTTTTCTGTCAATTAACATCTCTTGCAGTTTTCATCCCGTTTCTTTTAAAAAATAAAGACGCAGCATATAATTCTAAGGAGGATCTAGACAAGGTCACCTCCTATTGGAACTACTTCTATGTTTCGATAAAGAGATAGACCGCCATCTTAGTTGCCCCTCTGTTGCTATAGCAACCAGGAGCTGATTGCATAAATTGATTACCTAGTTCTCATACACATTTGAATGTCGATTGATGGCGTTGTACGGTTGTAGTAGGTTTGATTGTCAAGACTTTCAAGCCTATCTACTGTTAACGACTCCAATTTTATGAACTACATGACGGCTCTACTAGAGTATGCGGTAGCTGGTTGTACACTGATATTTAACTCATTGAGTTGGAATGTGATTGAGTTATGTATTCTAATCAAATAATTGAGAAGTCGTGGCCTCTGTTGACTCCTCCGAATATCCCCTGCTCCAGCTGATGCATTTGTTGAACTTTGAGTGTCGGATTTGAAAAATTAGCATTACTACAGAACACCAACCATGGAAATGTCCAGCATAAGAGGACTAGAGAGGGTATTGTCATTGGTTGGTGTTGTATACCATAAGTACTTCATGGATGTGGAGAGTGTACGGATTGGCTCTGCTATTGAATAAAAATGCTCAAAATGTTTTTTTTGAAATTAATACTTTTTAAATTACTTTCTGCCGTTTTGTTTATTGTAGCCGCTCCCTTGCTTCTTGGGGAGGTGGGGGGGGGGGGGGGGGGGGGCGGAACTGATGGCACCATTGTAACCTTTTTAACAGCGGGATAGGTTCTATAGCCAATAGGTTTGTAATAGGTTCTATAACCAATAGGTTTGTAATAGGTTCTATAGCCAATAGGTTTGTAATAGGTTCTATAGCCAATAGGTTTGTAATAGGTTCTATAACCAATAGGTTTGTAATAGGTTCTATAGCCAATAGGTTTGTAATAGGTTCTATAACCAATAGGTTTGTAATAGGTTCTATAACCAATAGGTTTGTAATAGGTTCTATAACCAATAGGTTTGTAATAGGTTCTATAACCAATAGGTTTGTAATAGGTTCTATAACCAATAGGTTTGTAATAGGTTCTATAACCAATAGGTTTGTAATAGATTCTATAACCAATAGGTTTGTAATAGGTTCTATAGCCAATAGGTTTGTAATAGGTTCTATAACCAATAGGTTTGTAATAGGTTCTATAACCAATAGGTTTGTAATAGGTTCTATAACCAATAGGTTTGTAATAGGTTCTATAGCCAATAGGTTTGTAATAGGTTCTATAACCAATAGGTTTGTAATAGGTTCTATAACCAATAGGTTTGTAATAGGTTCTATAGCCAATAGGTTTGTAATAGGTTCTATAACCAATAGGTTTGTAATAGGTTCTATAACCAATAGGTTTGTAATAGGTTCTATAACCAATAGGTTTGTAATAGGTTCTATAGCCAATAGGTTTGTAATAGGTTCTATAGCCAATAGGTTTGTAATAGGTTCTATAACCAATAGGTTTGTAATAGGTTCTATAACCAATAGGTTTGTAATAGGTTCTATAGCCAATAGGTTTGTAATAGGTTCTATAGCCAATAGGTTTGTAATAGGTTCTATAGCCAATAGGTTTGTAATAGGTTCTATAACCAATAGGTTTGTAATAGGTTCTATAACCAATAGGTTTGTAATAGGTTCTATAGCCAATAGGTTTGTAATAGGTTCTATAGCCAATAGGTTTGTAATAGGTTCTATAACCAATAGGTTTGTAATAGGTTCTATAACCAATAGGTTTGTAATAGGTTCTATAACCAATAGGTTTGTAATAGGTTCTATAACCAATAGGTTTGTAATAGGTTCTATAACCAATAGGTTTGTAATAGGTTCTATAGCCAATAGGTTTGTAATAGGTTCTATAGCCAATAGGTTTGTAATAGGTTCTATAACCAATAGGTTTGTAATAGGTTCTATAACCAATAGGTTTGTAATAGGTTCTATAACCAATAGGTTTGTAATAGGTTCTATAACCAATAGGTTTGTAATAGGTTCTATAACCAATAGGTTTGTAATAGGTTCTATAACCAATAGGTTTGTAATAGGTTCTATAACCAATAGGTTTGTAATAGGTTCTATAACCAATAGGTTTGTAATAGGTTCTATAACCAATAGGTTTGTAATAGGTTCTATAACCAATAGGTTTGTAATAGGTTCTATAACCAATAGGTTTGTAATAGGTTCTATAACCAATAGGTTTGTAATAGGTTCTATAACCAATAGGTTTGTAATAGGTTCTATAACCAATAGGTTTGTAATAGGTTCTATAACCAATAGGTTTGTAATAGGTTCTATAACCAATAGGTTTGTAATAGGTTCTATAACCAATAGGTTTGTAATAGGTTCTATAACCAATAGGTTTGTAATAGGTTCTATAACCAATAGGTTTTATAATAGGTTCTATAGCCAATAGGTTTGTAATTGGTTCTATAACCAATAGGTTTGTAATAGGTTCTATAACCAATAGGTTTGTAATAGGTTCTATAACCAATAGGTTTGTAATAGGTTCTATAACCAATAGGTTTGTAATAGGTTCTATAACCAATAGGTTTTATAATAGGTTCTATAGCCAATAGGTTTGTAATAGGTTCTATAACCAATAGGTTTGTAATAGGTTCTATAGCCAATAGGTTTGTAATAGGTTCTATAACCAATAGGTTTGTAATAGGTTCTATAGCCAATAGGTTTGTAATAGGTTCTATAACCAATAGGTTTGTAATACCAAAAATAACAAATTGGTTGGTCTTGAGGCAAAACGCCGGCCTCGAGACAGAAAGGTTGTGGGTTAAAATCCCGGCTGCACCGGTTGGGATTTTTATTTATGATTTCTCTCTGCGGCAACCACCCCTGGTCTCAGCAGCGAGACCCGGCTTGAAACGTCAATTACTCATCGACGGAAAAAAATATGAGTGCCTCCGAAGTCGGAGTTATCCACCTGTGCGGCGAGAGACCCCTGTGCACACGGCTGCCAGGGTAAAAATGGATTAAAACGTAACATTCACTTCCTTGTCTCTAGGAACTTCGTCAGAGGTAAAAGCTGGCGTACGCGAAAAAAAAAGAAGGGATTTTTAGAGGATTAGGAAGAATTGGATAAAAAGAAAAGAAAACAAGTGATAAGTCTTCAAACAGCTAAAAATGAAAAGAGAACTGCTAAACACAATTCAAACATGACAAATGAGATTTTTCTTCTTCTACCTTTCAGCTTCCTGTGGAGCATAGGTCTTCAGCAAACACTTTCCAAGCCGTTCTGTTTCTTGCCGTTCTTTAAGATCATTCCATGTCTTCCCCATCATCTTCATCTCTGTTTCCATCTGTCTTCTCAAAGAATATTTTGTCTGCCTCTTTTTCTTTTCCCTTGGGAATTAAAAAAAATATTGCCAGTTGTGTAATACTCTCAGTTGGTTTCCGCAGTGGGTCGCCTTCTTCGCTGTATCTCTTTATCCATGAATATTTGACTGCTAATTTTCCATAATTCTATATTTGTGGTTTTGTCCTGCCATTTCCATCCTTTTATTCTGCGCATCTTTATGATGGTTATTTTTGTTTTTTCTCCATATATATACGGCCATATAATAGGACTGACTTAAAATTGGAGTTTAACATTTTTATTTTTTATATTTATTAAATGAGATTTTTTGGGGCATGTTAAAAGACACGGCAGCCTGCTAAAAAGTTATTTTGGAAGGGAAAATACAAGGTAAAAGAGGCAGACGAAAACTAACATGGACATGTAACATCAAAAGTAGGACACGTCGCGACATGACAACCTGCACCATCAAAGCAAGAAACAAAGCGGAATCGCGCTATTAGCAGCCAACTTTAGATGCGGCGACAGCACTTGGTGAATGAATGAATTTGATCATCCTAGTCTTATATCAAACCAGTAACAAACCTATCAAAACTAGCTTCTGAAAACAAATCACGGGCAAACTTATTAAGGTTTACTCCAGAAGTCAAAGTAAGGGCAAACCTAATTTTCATTAAGGTCTAAAGACAAATAAAGGACACTCTTAATCTACGCTCACGTCTAAAGACAAATAACACCATACTTAATATATATTAACGTCTAAAGACAAATAACACCATACTTAATTTATATTAACGTCTAAAGACAAATAACACCATACTTAATTTATATTAACGTCTAAAGACAAATAACACCATACTTAATTTATATTAACGTCTAAAGACAAATAACACCATACTTAATTTATATTAACGTCTAAAGACAAATACCGCCATACTTAATTTATATTAACGTCTAAAGACACAAAAAAGACAAAACTCATTAAGATTAATGTACCTAAGAGAAACGAAGGACAGACGTATTTACATTACGTCAAAATACAAAATAAGCGCAAACTTAATTTACATTAACGCCTATTGACAAAATAAGGACAAACTTAATTTACATTAACGCCTATAAACAAAATAAGGACAAACTTAATTTACATTAACGACTAAAGGCAAACTAGGAACAAAAACGTGTTAAGATTAACGTATAATGATTAACAAAAAATAAACTGGTGAAAAAAATTGTTGACCAGAATGATATAATTCTACGAAGAATGACCACGGAGCCGGCAAAAATGAGGAGATTTTGTTGCTACCTTTTATTATGTACTAAATGATTTCAGTTAATGGAGGTACCGATGTCCTACAGATGGACTGAAAGTGTTTAGTGACTCAAAGGTAATTATCCATATCGAGACCAGTCAACCCGAATTGGCTCTGTTTCTATTCCGTAGCCTTACGGTGGACTCGACGACCGGCTAGTGGGTCAGGCCATATACGTGAGGATCCGAGAGGGAAGGCAACTCCGTACACACACAAATCCTTTGCTAAAGTTGAACGCAATTACAGTTGTAGAGTATACATGTTGGCAACAAAGATCAAGCAATAATAAAAAAATGTGTACTAGCAACAAGAAAACAGGGGTAAGAGCTTGACATAAATGTAAAATGTTTAACAGTTAAAACACAGCATAACAACTTGTGTTAAACTACGATACAACCGGCCCATTTAAGGTCGTTCAAGGGCGAACAACGAAGAAACAATATTATTGGTCTATCTATCTATCTATCTATCTATCTATCTATCTATCTATCTATCTATCTATCTATCTATCTATCTATCTATCTATCTATCTATCTATCTATCTATCTATCTATCTATCTATCTATCTATCTATCTATCTATCTATCTATCTATCTATCTATCTATCTATCTATCTATCTATCTATCTATCTATCTATCTATCTATCTATCTATCTATCTATCTATCTATCTATCTATCTATCTATCTATCTATCTATCTATCTATCTATCTATCATTCGTTCGCATGAAGTATTGTCTATATCTGCAATGTTGTTTCCTGTATAAATGTTACTGTCTTTTGTAATTCTTGCAGTGGCCCATATAGTTTTGTCGTTAGTGTTGTATCTATGGGCCAATGGATTTTCCTCAGTCTACTATATTCAGTGCAGTCTTGAAGTATGTGTTCAGCAGTTTGGGGCGCCTGTCCACATGTACAAGTAGTTGAGGTGCCGATCTTGAATTTTGTATACATGTGACTATGGAGTCGATTGTGTCCTGTTCTGAGGCGTATAATGATAACTTGTTCATATCTATTCATATTATGAAAGGCATCCTGATTTGGGGCTTGTGGTCCTCTGATTTCTTTGATTATCTGTTTCTTATGATGGTATGAACCAGGTATGTAACTGGTGTATCTAGTTGTGTGCCTGTTGAACCTTCCTTTGCCAACTGATCTGCTTTCTCATTTCCTGGTATTCCACCGTGAGATGGGATCCACTGCAGGGCAACCCTGTGGTGCTTGCAGAGTTCAGTCAATAAGGTCTGCAGATGTGGTAATTGTATGGATTGTAGTGCCTGGAGTACTGATCTTGCATCTGTCAAAAACACTACAGGCTGTGGGCTAAGATTACTGTTCAGCAGCTTTTCTATTGCCAACTTTATTACTTGTATTTCTGCATCATAATTGCGACAATAATATTATTGGTAAAAGAAGAGGAAGAAGAAGAAAAGAAAAAAAAAGAAGAAGCAGATTTTGGTCACTGTATGTTCCAAGAGCCGCAGGAAAGGATACCCAGTCAAACATAAGCAATTATATAATCTCGTTTTCAGAGACTTACTTGAATGCTGGTGATATTTATTTCATCTTTATATATCTACATTTGTTTATCACCTCTTTTGTTGTCTTCCCTACAACTATTTTCTCCATCTGCATGATCTCTTTCATCTCTGTTTCCGTTCTTTTCTTCTTCCATCATTTGTTCCTAATTGACTTTTATACTTTTTAAAGGTTAACTCATGCCCTCTGCATGAAATATCTCGTAAACTCGAGGACAGATTGAGTCTCACACGTCGTGGCGACTGCTTTGACCAATTGGCCTTTGTCCCTCGGGTCCGGTTGTGAGCCCACGACAAACACCAGCAATGGTAAATGTGCTGTTAAAAAAAGTTAAAAAAAAAAAAAAAAGTAAAGTAACCCCGTCACGCCAAGTGGCGTATAGGGAATATGGTGTTAGCGACCATAAATTTTACAGACATCCACATGATTTTTTGGGGTAATGTGGTCGGTATTACGCCCGTGCCGCTTTACTTTTCCAGAAAAAAAATATCAGGTACCCATTAAAGGCTGGGGAAACCGAAAGCCGTCGGTTGGATCGAAGCCTACCTCTTGTCCTTGTGTGTCCAGTTCACTAACCACTGAGCTATCGCGGCTCCCTATGTGCTGTAAAAATAGTTGTTTTTTGGTCTTACATTGTCCTTGACGTCACAATGTATAATTTCAGTAACTTAGGTAGTACAGTTTTCTGAATGTGGCTGGTTATTTGGATCTTTCTCAATGCATCAATTATTGCGCCCCTAAAAAAAAAAAAACTAGAATTGACAGTAAGGTTAACAATTTCTTTGCTTTTAATATGCCATATGTTTATCATCAAAGTTTGGGCAAGCTGTTAGAAATAGGAACTGAATTATATGTGCTGGTTTCATCTTGAAGGTTACATGTTTCTATGAAACAATCATGAAATCATGAGTAAGAGAGAATCAAATGAAAGTAAATAGTAAAAGTAGAAATGAAAGTCAGTGTTTCTTGAGCTGTACACATTATGATTATCATATTCTGCATTGAAGTCAAATCTTCTGGGTTAACGGAATAGTCATCAAAGGACCTGTTTTACGATTTCATGTCAACATACTGGTAAGCAAATTTATTTTGCGGCAGACTTCTTCACAATCATACAAGTCTCACAGGTTAATTGCTGCTTTCGGCAAAACAAACCACAAACCATCCTTGTTCCAATATACCTCTTCTTCACGTAAAACATGGTCCTTACACTGTGACCTTTAATCTGTGTCTAACTTTGAAATGTGAATATATAGAAGATTAGGTAGAATTGAATGGAAAGAAATGATAAAAACGATCAAGTCTTAAAACAACTAAAAATGAAAGGAGGGCTACTAAACACAATTCAAGTAAGACAAATGCGATTTTTGGACCATGCTAAAATACAATAAGCCTACTAAAAGTAATATTGGAGGGCAAAATACAAGGTAAAAGAGGCAGAGGCAGACCAAGACTAACATGGACGAGTAACATCAAAAGTTGGAGAAGTCAGCCTATGACAACCTGCACCATCAAAGCAAGAGACAGAACAGAATGGCGCTCCAGGGTAGCCAACCTTCGTTGCGGAGATGGTACTCGATGATGATGATGATCTTTGAGAGGGCGTGATTTGTGACTTAACATCACACAATTTGAACGTTTTATTTTCAGCTGCTGCTTGTCCTTCGACTTGTGCACAAAGTAGTGCTATTGGATTTAAGTGTGAATGGTATGGTGGTAGTTTCAAACATCTATGACAATGCTCTTGTAAACATCTTTACGACACATAGTACCAATGCTGGTGTATGTCGGGGGGCAACGATAGAACCCGAGGGATAAAGGCCGCTTGGCCAAGCAGTCGCCACGACGTGTGAGACTCAGGATTTTTATTTCACCCCCGATAGAAAAAATCCTTTCTTTCTACCACGGGCTTCGAACACCGTACGCCGGCTTTTCAGCCAGCGGAACAGTGGTTTTAGCCGCACGGCCACGCGCACTTCAATGCTCTTGTATTAACTTGTTATATATATATATATGTTTGTTCGTTGTGTCTGCATTATAATTGAAAGTAATTCAGATCTGAGGTAAAAAGTAATGTAAAGAGCCCCTTCCCGCCATGTGGCGTATAGAGAATATGGTGTTAGTGACCATAAATTTTACAGACCTTCAATACATGATTTTTGAGGTAATGTGTTCGGTATTACGCCCGTGCCGCTTTACTTTCCCAGAAAAAAATCAGGTACCCATTTAAGGCTGGGTGAACCCGGAAGCCGTCGGTTGGGATCGAACCCCACTTATCTGAGGTACATGTCGTTAAATGGTATGTATTCCTGCGTGAACCACGTTGTTGTTTTATCTTTTGTACTCAAAATGCCGGACACATCTTCTTGTGCAACTACGTTGTGGTATGATGCATTGTCCATTAACTCTTTTTCGTACGTTTCAACGCTCCATGCGCCATGACGATTTCGGTCATGTACGTTTAGCCGCACAGTGCGTCACTCTCGGTTTGATAAGTGCAAACTGTCATCAAACCATATTCTTTTTATAGTACTTTTATCAGCTTGGTATTGGTGAAATCCAATTCCTTGTTCAATTATCTAAAAGTTAATATATAATACGTTAAGTGTTAGATAAATATAAACTGTAGAATGGTATTTAAAACCAAGAAATATTTTGCCTCTGAAATCTCCGCTCATCATCATCGCGTGCCGTCTCCACAACGGAGGTTGGCTACCATGGAGCGCCATTCTGCTCTATCTCTTGCTTTGATGGTGCAGGTTGTCATAGGCTGATTTGTCCATCTTTTGATGTTACTCGTCCATGTTAATCTTGGTCTGCCTCTGCCTCTTTTACCTTGTATTTTCCCTCGAGGATTACTTTCAGTAGGCTGTTGTGTTTTTTAACATGGCCCAAGAATCGCATTTGTCTTATTCTAATTGTGTTCACTAGTTCTCTTTTCATTTTTAGTTATTTTAAGACTTCATCGTTTGTTTTCTTTTCCTTCCATCCAATTCTACCTATTCTTCTATATATCCACATTTCAAAGGCTTCAATTCTCTGTTCTGTTTTCTTGTCTAATGTCCATGTTTCAGCACCATATAGGAATATTGAGAAGATGTAACATTTTGCTATTCTTAGTTTTAGCCTGGTGTTATTTGTTTTGATGTTAGTATGTCCTTCATGACATTAAAATTAATTTTTACCATTCCTATTCTTTTGTTTATTTCAGTTGTACATTTTCCATCACTGGTTATAGTATGTCCAAGGTAGTTGTAAATCTCCGCTAGATTGATAAAAACCGTCCGTACCGAAAGAGTTAAACAAGAGGGTTGGTCTAATGTTGGAAGAACAGTTGTCTCGATCCACTCTGTAAATACAAAGGTTCAGGTTCGATCCCAGCAGTGGCGGATTTTTTTTTTTCGGACTGACAAGGCTCCGGGGTTCACCCAGTCTCTAACTATAAAAAATGGGTCATCATCATTATCAAGTACCGGGCCTAGTGGCGTAGGTGATCATGTCTCTCCACAACTTTCGATCTCGGCAGCTATTTATCATTTCAGTTGTTGACCTTCTGCCAAGCCATTCTCTTAAGCTGTCTGTTATTTTTTCTCTTTGCTTCCCTCTATCTCTTCGTCCCTCAATTTTTCCAGTTGTTACAATATATTCAATTTGTTCTTTTCTATTTACATGACCAAAAAATGATGATTGTCTCTTCCTAAAAAATGGGTACTAGAGATTTTTCTGGAAAGTAAAGGCGGCCTGACGTGATACCGACCACACCACCCAAAAATGTGCCGTGGTCATAGAAAAATATGGTCACTAATGCCATATTCCCATACACCTAGCAAAGCGTGGAGGGTACCTTTACTTTACTCTCGAAATGTGTGGCCGTTCATCTCGGAGTGATTGTCTCGATAGCCCGTTGACTTCGAAACAAAAACGAGTTCAACATTCTGCAACAGCCCATTATGTCTGCTACCTGCATGTGTCACTATCACGCGCTGCCCTTTGTTGATATGTGCCGATCTTTTAATACTTCCATCTGATAACTGTCATTCCTTTTCACTTGTGTGGTGGGTCCATGTTTCATCTAAATATTGAATAATCGTAATCGTAACTCATAGCTACTAGATGTGGCTTCTCAAAGCTGCTAGATGTGACTTCTCACAGCTACAAGATGTGGCTTCTCACAGATACTTGATGTGGCTTCTCACGACTGCTAGAAGTGACTTCTCACAGATAATAGATGTGGCTTCTCAAAGCTGCTAGATGTGACTTCTCACAGCTACTAGATGTGGCTTCTCACAGCTACAAGATGTGGCTTCTCACAACTACTACATGTGGCTTCTCACAGCAACTAGATGTGGCTTATCACATCTACTATATGTGGTTTCTCAGAGCTACTAAATGTGGCTTCTCACAGCGACTAGATGTGACTTCTGACAGCTACTAGATGTGGCTTTTCACAAATACTAGAAGTGACTTCTGACAGCTACTAGATGTGGCTTTTCACAACTACTAGAAGTGACTTCTGACAGCTACTAGATGTGGCTTTTCACAACTACTAGAAGTGACTTCTGACGGCTACTAGATGTGACTTTTCACAATTACTAAAAGTGACTTCTGACGGCTACTAGATGGGACTTTTCACAACTACTAGAAGTGACTTCTGACGGCTACTAGATGTGACTTTTCACAACTACTAGAAGTGACTTCTGACGGCTACTAGATGTGACTTTTCACAACTACTAGAAGTGACTTCTGACGGCTACTAGATGTGGCTTTTCACAACTACTAGAAGTGACTTCTGACAGCTACTAGATGTGACTTTTCACAACTACTAGAAGTGACTTCTGACAGCTACTAGATGTGACTTTTCACAACTACTAGAAGTGACTTCTGACAGCTACTAGATGTGGCTTTTCACAACTACTAGAAGTGACTTCTGACAGCTACTAGATGTGGCTTTTCACAACTACTAGAAGTGACTTCTGACAGCTACTAGATGTGACTTTTCACAACTACTAGAAGTGACTTCTGACGGCTACTAGATGTGACTTTTCACAACTACTAGAAGTGACTTCTGACGGCTACTAGATGTGACTTTTCACAACTACTAGAAGTGACTTCTGACGGCTACTAGATGTGGCTTTTCACAACTACTAGAAGTGACTTCTCACAGCTACTAGATGTGGCTTTTCACAACTACTAGAAGTGACTTCTGACGGCTACTAGATGTGGCTTTTCACAACTACTAGAAGTGACTTCTGACGGCTACTAGATGTGGTTTTTCACAATTACTAGAAGTGACTTCTGACAGCTACTAGATGTGACTTTTCACAACTACTAGAAGTGACTTCTGACGGCTACTAGATGTGACTTTTCACAACTACTAGAAGTGACTTCTGACGGCTACTAGATGTGACTTTTCACAACTACTAGAAGTGACTTCTGACTGCTACTAGATGTGACTTTTCACAACTACTAGAAGTGACTTCTCACAGCTACTAGATGTGGCTTTTCACAACTACTAGAAGTGACTTCTGACGGCTACTAGATGTGGCTTTTCACAACTACTAGAAGTGACTTCTGACGGCTACTAGATGTGGTTTTTCACAATTACTAGAAGTGACTTCTGACAGCTACTAGATGTGACTTTTCACAACTACTAGAAGTGACTTCTGACGGCTACTAGATGTGTCTTTTCACAACTACTAGAAGTGACTTCTGACGGCTACTAGATGTGGCTTTTCACAAATTATGGTTTTTTTTCTCCACCAGCAACTTTCTAATGATAAAGCCTGCACTTCTCACAACCCTCCATAATGTAGATTTTGAAACGTCAATGCCGTTGTTCGTTCTCAGCCTAGTCTTCAGTTTTATTTCGTTCAAAGTACACATTTGAAAAAAAAAAACGTTACTTCCTATAACATCGTTATAAACATTATGGAATGCTTTCTTTTTTCCCTCCTTTCTTGTATTCATAAAAAAAAAAAAATCACATTTTTGGACTAAGCGATAAAACGACCGTTTACTCAACTCTAATATATGCATTCTTCTCTTCTCATGGTTTGATATATAGAACGGTGAAGAATTCTCCGTTTACTCTCTTTGCAGACATATTTATAAATCTCCATCGTGATGTTTTGAAGTGTAACGAATTTCATCTGTACACTCGTAAAATACTCTTAGTCCAGGATGAGTTTTTCTACTCCTGTAAACTGATTTAGAACGCACAGGCAGTTTGTATTTATCTATTCTATGAAGCCAGACTTGATTAATTCGCACGAATTCGTGCGAGAAATCTGTGCAAATGAAGTTTTTTTTTTTTTTTTTTTTAAATTTGCACGTGTAATGTTGACCGGTGGAAGCTGTAAACATTCTATTGGACTGGTAGAATTGCGTACATTTGTTTTTTTTTTTTTAAATACCTCAAATAAGTACACTCTAAATCTTAATGTCTAAATCATCCTGAATCTACACTCTTAAACCCTTGCATTCTTCTCATACCTAAACCAGTTTGCTTCACTCATTTCTAAACATTATGAACCTAAACCCGTAATCTACAAACACTTATCTTAAATATGTACGAATCACTCATTCATATAAACGTTTTAACGTCTCATTCCAACACAATATAAACAACTCATTCCTAAACACTTGTCAACAACTCATAACTAAACATTTATCAACCTCTCATTCCTACACGCATGAACACTAATTCATTAAACCGTTATACATCACCCATCTCTAAATATTTAATAACAACTAATTCATTAAACCGTTATACATCTATCTATCTATCTATTGTCCTTTCGAGCCGAAGACGACCCATAGGGCAGAACCACAATCTCAAAAACAGAAACCTTGCGTGCCAAAGTGGCACATATTGCAGAGATCACTGCTCTAAAATACATGGCGCTGTTTCCACAACAATACTTTTTACAATGACAGCTTGTCAAGCCATCGATCAACCTCCTTAGTCGCCTCTTACGACATGCCTGGAAGGTCATAGTGTCACTATTCTTTACTCCCCTCATAATGAGGCCCCGGTAACATACAGGAAGTTATACATCACCCATCCCTAAATACTTTTTAACAACGAATTCATTAAACCGAAATACGTCACCCATCCCTAAATACTTATTAACAATTTATAACTAAACACTTATGAATCGCTCATTCCGACACCACTTAGATCAACTAATTCCTAACCTTTGTGAACCAGTCATTCTTAAACACTTTTGTTGCACTCAAACCTACACTTCTATATAAACTGTCTTCTAAACCTGTGTGTCTCCCTCATTGTCCATTTCTCTTAGTCCTGACGTGAACTTAATTCGGTGTCTTGTTTGCATGTTAATCACTCCCTGTGAAGTCCACTAGCGATATTTTGTGCTGGCCAGTAGAGTGATCTCTCTTTGTTGCCATTTGAGTCCCTGAACGTATTCGTGCAAGTCACGTGTGAGCATCACAACGACAGGAAGTGGCTCTGTTGTCAGGCACTTCAAGTGAGTGTCACTCCACTCAATCCACACCCACTTCCAAATATGGTCGTCCGAAGGTGTGGCTGTAAAATGAAGAATCTCTGCCACAGCGAGTTTCTCTGATGACCGCCCGTGGAGCCAGGCAGTTTGCCCGTTTTAACAGATCGAAACACCTGGTTGGACGGTTGGTGACAATCGCCAAGTGGGACAGAATCGCGAGACTTAACTCTGCAGGTCTGGATCACTTGTATCGCAATACCAGTCGAGATTTGTGTCTCGAAAAGCGATGGATTAAAGAAGTGCGCGCGACTGTATCGCGACAGCGACCAGTTATTGCACATTAAATTTCACTTAACAAGACCGACCTTCCCAGGTAATCATTCGTGTTTTAGTTTCAACGAAGGTTTTAAATTGTGTCGCAGGGCGTCTTGATAACTGTTTTATTCTGTGAACTTTGACCTGTACACAAGTTCATCTTGCAGCAATATTTCTTATACAAGATGGATACACATCAACGTTCAATTATTTTCTTGTTCACCTCTGATTTGTTTGACTGAACCCCGCCAGTTATACTTTAATCAACGGTAAGCAGAAGAACATCAGCTGTCACTAGGCGGTGACTCCAGGTGTCTGTTACCCAGGTAAGTTAATTTGTTCACCATTGATCAGGTAGGAATGCATGCGAGCTTCAATGAAACAAACAACAGGTAGGCTCTAAGGGGTTTAGTAGTCTCACAGCAGCTGACATGAAAGCTGTCATCGAATCATAGCTGATGACTTGTGCCAATATCAGTGAGCCAGAAACATCTAGATCCTTCTCCACCTCTTCGCTGTGCTCCTAGAACCAGATAAATCAGTCTAATCTGGCCAAATGAGTAGATATCAAGAGGGAAGGCAAACCTGGTATTAAAAATTGAATTTTTGAGTTATTTGCGGGTCATCATTATTGCACTCCGAACATGTCCCTACGTGCTCAGATCCTCTCCTCAGCAAGACCCGCAGTGTCCAGCGACTGACGACTCTAGCTCTGTGTTGATTGATAAGTCTTATTTTCTAGTATTAAAAAACGATGTGTTGAAGTCAGGTGTGTTGGGCGGAAAGACACAAATATCACAGTTGTACTGCAAACCACAAACGCATCCATGTCGACTTAACGCCCTTTTAAGGACAGGCGTCGAAGAGATGAAACTATTCCTATTAGTCATCGCGTGAACGCAAGCAAGATGGGAGCTAATCAGACTTAACAGCAACTTCATAGAGAAATACTAGTAGGACCTAATGAGACCTAAGGGACTGTATTTAACAATCAAACTTAGTTTCATCATCATCATCATCATCATCATCATCATCATCATCATCATCAAATACCGGGCCTGCTGGCGTAGGTGATCATGTCTCTCCACAAATTTCGATCTCGACAGTTATTATTTCTGTTGTTAACCTTCTACAATGACATTCTCTTAAGCTGTCTAGTATATTTTCTCTTTGCTTCCCTCTCTTCGGTCCTCAATTTTCCCAGTTTTTACAATATATTCCAGCTGTTCTCTTCTCATTACATGGCCAAAAAATGATGATTGTTTCTTCCTAACATTGAAAATTAGTTCTTTTTTTTGCTTTGGCCTCTTTCAGAACGTTTTCATTACTCTTCTTAGCTGTCCTTGATATTCTCAACATTCTTCTGTAAAACCACATTTCTACAGACTCCAGTGATTTTCTTGTCTGTTATCTTGTTGTCCATGATTCACATCCTTAAGTTAAGACTGACTCCACATAACATTTAAGAACTCTTTTAGATTATTAATCTATTATTAGTTTAATAGAAAGATCTAATCAGTATTTTTGTATGGACCTAAAAACATCGGCAACACAGACCAAGAATATGAGGAAATTGTAAAACATTCATTAGCACTTGCTCATAGAGGATACATAAGATCAGATGGTCAGACGTCATTAAGGAATAATAGATTCTGGAGAAGAACAAATCAATCCAATCCACAGTTGAAGATATAATAAGACAGTGGGGATGAACGGAACACACTACAAAAGCCAAGTACAAACATAAGACAAATTCTCAATGGGAACTCGCAGGAAGAGGATACAAGGAAGAACTAATTTTTATATGAATATATATATGACTTATAGAACTTAACTTTGACTGCATAAAACATTTAGATATGATCTCATAGAGCTTAACTTTAACTTCATAGAAACATATAGATATGATCTCACAGAACTTAACTCTAACTTCATAGAAACATATAGATATGATCTCATAGAACTTAACTTTAACTTCATAGAAAATATATATATATATATATATGATCTCACAAAACTGAACTTTAAATTCATAGAAACATATAGATATGATGTCATAGAACTTAACTTTAACTTCATAGAAACATATATGATCTAATAGAGCCTAACTTTAACTTCATAGAAACGTACTCATCTGATAGAATCTCACAGAACTCAGTATTAACAATTGAGACAAAATACTAATAAGACCTCACGGGACCTATCGTTAACTTCTCTGAAAAAACAGTAAGGACCCCATAAGACCTAACGCTGGGGAGGCTGGCTCGTCGAGGTACGGTATCATCCTCAGGACTCGGGTTCAAAGCCCACCAGACGCGGAGGTATTTTACAAATAAAATCATCATTATCAAATACCGGGCCTGCTGGTGATCATGTCTCTCCACAATTTTCGATCTCGACAGTTATTTATCATTTCTGTTGTTGACCTTCTGTCAAGCCATTCTCTTAAGCTGTCTGGTATTTTTTATCTTTGCTTCCCTCTATTTCTTCGTCCCTCAATTTTCCAATTTGTTACAATATATTCCAATTGTTCTCTTCTCATTACATGACCAAAAATTGATGATTGTTTCTTCCTAATATTGGAAATTATCTCTCTTTTTGCTTTGGCCTCTTTCAGAACGTTTTCATTACTCTTCTTAGCTGTCCATGGTATTGTCAACATTCTTCTGTAAAACCACATTTCTACAGACTCCAGTGATTTTCTTGTCTGTTGTCCTATTGTCCATGATTCACATCCATATATTTAGATTGGCTCTACATAACATTTACGAACTCTTTTTCTTGTTTCTATTGTCAAAAATGGATTGTATAGTATCTTTCTCCAGACTTTTTTTTTTTTACAAAAATCATCATCATCATCAAGTACCGGGCCTAGTGGCGAAGGTGATCATGTCTCTCCACAACTTTCGATCTCGGCAGCTATTTATCATTTCGGTTGTTGACCTTCTGCCTAGCCATTCTCTTAAGCTGTCTGGTATTTTTTAAATCTTTACTTCCCTCTATCTCTTCGTCCCTCAATTTTCCAGTTGTTACAATATATTAAAGTTTTTCTCTTCTCATTACATGGCCAAAAAAATGATGATTGTCTCTTCCTAACATTGGAAATTAGCTCTCTTTTTGACTTGACCTCTCTCAGAACCTCTTCATTACTCTTCTTAGCTGCCCATGGTATTCTCAACATTCTTCTGTAAAACCACATTTCTACAGACTCCAGTGATTTTCTTGTATGTTGTCCTATTGTCCATGATTCGCATCCATATGTTAAGACTGGCTCTACGTAACATGTAAGAACTCTTTTTCTAGTTTCTATTGTCAAAAATGGATTGCATATTATTTTCCTAATTTTTTGGAAAGCTGCTTTTGCCTGAGCCATTCTGCATCTCACCTCTTTTGTACATCTTCCGTCTGAGGTTAACAAAGTTCCCAGATATTTAAATTCATTTACCTGTTTTAATATTGTTCCACTTGTCTTTATTTTGCACTGAGGTGATGCCTTTTTCTTTGTTGTTACCATTACCTCTGTCTTTTTGCTATTAATGCTGAGTCCTTTATTTTTGCTTTCTTTCACTATAATATCCAACATTTCTTGTAACTCATTTTCACTCTTAGCGATTAAGACCGTATCATCAGCATACCTTAGATTATTTATATTATGACCTCCAATTGTTATTCCAGGCATGCCCCTTATGGATCTTAAAATAATCTCACTATAAATATTAAACAAATCTGGTGATAGCACACAACCTTGTCTAACACCCTTTAATTTTACAAAAATATGAAAGTTTAATTCGTAGTTTCTTCTATGACGATACCCTCCCCTGATCTGTTGGGTAGTGCGATCCGATGTCTAGCCCTCTCGGATACCGGCAATAAACAGGGGGTTTCGTGTATACTCGCGCAGGTTAAGGAATCCTGGGAAATTTTGCGGCATTTATGGTAGAGTTTGTCCTGAAACTAGTACATTCCATTCATTCTTATAGCCGATATTTGATGAAAGTGGTTCTGATTTGTGACACAAAAACAAAGACACAACAACAAAGACACAACAACAAAGACACAACAACAAAGACACAAAAACAAAAACAAAGAAACACAAAAACAAACACAATTTCGTTCTTATTCCTCATAACAACAAAAGTGTATCAAATCTGAGAGTTTCCATTGGCCAATGTTAATTGATTTTATGACAGAAGTTTGTAATTGTAAAATTAAAGCTTCCTCTTGCTGACACGGCTACTAAGTAGTGCACTGTGCACACCGCAACTATGTGTTTCATCCGGATGGTGTTTCTATATTCCCATTGCTTACGATAAATGATGATATCGAACAAATGAAGGACAGTTAGATGGGTTCAATGTCGGTGCTATAATACACCTTATGTCTTTTGACATGTGCTGTGTTTGCTATGATGGGGACTGCAACTGCCTTTATTTGTTTTGGATATACAAATATACGAGTATATTCCTTGTTCGATGAAATGTAAATTCAGATCATTCCACTGGTATCATTATCATCATCAAGTACCGGGCATGCTGGCTTAGGTGATCATGTCTCTCCATAACTTTCGATCTCGACAGTTATTTATCATTTCTGTTGTTGACCTTCTGCCAAGCCATTCACTTAAGCTGTCTGGTGTCTTTTTTCTCTTTGCTTCCCTCTATCTCTTCGACCATAAATTTTTCCACAGGTATGGGCGGTTGATAAATTATGGATTTCTATTCGTTTGCAGTGATGAGCGGGCCTTGGAATAACCATAACTATAGCTTCTTCTGTTCAGTTTGAATTATAACAGAGCAATCATTTATAACATGAATTATGCATAACTAACACTTTCTTTAAGCATAAAGACTCACAAATATACACATGGTATAAATGGAACGATAACAATTGTAAAAGTCAAATAGATTTCATACTAGCGAGAACACAAAGGAAGAGGAAAATCAGAGATAGCAGAGCGGTACCTAACATCACAAATCATACAGACCATAAAATGGTGCTAATAACCATCCAGAAGGCAAAACAAGACAACAAGAACCAATTGAAAACAAGAAAACAATCTGAAAGGACAATAAAATTAAGCCAACTTAAAACAGAAGATAAAAAAGAAAGAAATAGAAAAACAACTAGAAAGCCAATTTAAACAACTACCACAACAAATAACTACAGTAGATAACGAGTGGCTCATATTCAAAACATCACTGACGAAAATAGCAACCACAATATGCGGAACGAAGCAAAGGAAGAAGGAGGGAAAGATTAGCACTCCATGGTGGAATGACATAGTCAAGAACGCCATAAAAGGAAAGAAAAAACTATACAAAATCTGGCTAAAAACTAAAAAGCCAAGCGATTATGATATATACACAATAGAAAGAAGAGGAGTGAAGAAATTAATCAAAGAAGAAAAACATAAAGCATGGATAAAATTTGGCGAAATGATTAGTAACAACCACAAATCAGCAACCAGAGATTTCTATAGAACAATTAAAGCCATAAGACAAAAGAAAGACAATTATGACCGAACTGAAATCATCAATGATAAACGAGGCCAAGCAATAACAAACAAAGCGCAAATCTTAACGAGATGGAAAGAATATTTCGAAGAGCTTTTGAATGTAGAAACAGCGAGTCCAAAAACACACAAAAAGCAACTAACAGTTGGCGATAAAGAACCTAATATACTAATGGAAGAAATAGAAGAAACATTACGACTAGCACCAAGAAACAAAGCCCCAGGAATCGATAACATCCCAGTAGAAATGCTAACAGCAGCGGGAGAGGCAGGATGTAAATGGCTACACAGAATATTCAACGCTGCATGGATACAACAGCAAGTCCCAGACGATTGGAAACAGTCCATTATATTACCAATATGGAAAAAGAAGGGCAGCAGAAGAGACTGCAACCAATATAGAGGAATATCGCTATTAAGCCACACAGGGAAATTATATGCCAAGATAGTTGAAAAAAGATTGAGACCAATTATAGACCCACAACTAAGCGATGCTCAGATGGGCTTCAGGAGGAACAGAGGTTGCACAGATGCCCTGTTTATCATAAAACAACTAGCGGAGAAAACAATAGAGCATAATAAAACACTGTATACAGCTTTTATTGACCAAGAAAAGGCGTTCGATAGGGTGGACAGGGAACAACTATGGTCCGTATTGCCCTTGTACGGAGTGAGTCACCACCTAGTAGAGATATGCAAGAGCCTCTATGAAAGTAGTCGCACTACAGTAAGATCTTCAGCAGGCTACTCTAAACACTTCACCATTAACTCCGGAGTAAGACAAGGCTGCGTGCTTTCCCCCTTACTTTTCATCACATATATGGACAATATAAGCAAATTAGCATGCCCAATCAAAGGAAACATACCAACACGGATGACAACAAACGATAACACAGAAGAGAACGAAATATACGTACCAGAAAACAACAGAAGAGAGGAAGAAATAAATGAAATACTATTTGCAGACGACCAAGTTCTGATACATGAAACAACTGAGGACCTACAAGAACATATCAACAGGCTAAACAACACTTGTAAACAATACAACATGAAGATCAACATAAGCAAAACCGAAGTAATGGCAATAGCGAGAAAGGAAGAAAAACTAAACATCATAATAGATAATACATCTTTGAAACAAGTAGACAATTTTAAATATCTGGGTAGCACGCTAACACAAGACAATAACCAAGAAACAGAGATAGATATAAGGTGTAACAAAGCATGCCAAGTTATAGGCCAAGTATCAACACTATTGAAAAACAAAGCAATAACTACGGAAGCAAAAAGGGCAATATACAAATCAATTTTTCTACCAACTCTATGCTATCAGTGCCAGAATTGGACGCTGGACTCTAGAACAATAAGAAAGATAACGACCACCGAAATGAAATGTGTCAGAAGAATGACAGGAAACAGCTTAAGGGACAGAGTAAGAAACACTGACCTGAGGAAGAAACTCGAAATTGAACCAGCCATCGAATACATAAAGAAACAACAGATACATTGGTTCGGCCACATAACAAGACAGAAAGAACTAACAATGAATCAAAGAGCCATAAACAAACGCTACGAAAACGTCAGATTAAGAGGAAGACCGAGAAAGAGATGGATAAATGGAATACTAGAGTCACTAGGAGGAATAACATCAGAAGAGGCCAACAGAAGAGCAAAGAATCGCAGATTGTTTCTCCCCTCGACGCCAACGGCAACAGAGGAAGGATAGAAGAAGAAGAAGAATCATTTATATTTCATCTTTTCTGAAAGACACAAATGAGCAAATCATTTAAAATATCAGTGACAAACAACTGTGATCAATAAGATGAATACAATATTTAAAGGGAGAATTATTTTTACTTTCAACACCCTGTGGAGCATAGGTGTTCAACAAACATGTTCAGCTCCGTGTGGTGTATAGGTCTTCAACAAACATGTTCAGCTCCCTGTGGTGTATAGCTCTTCAACAAACATGTTCAGCTCCGTGTGGTGTATAGCTCTTCAACAAACATGTTCAGCTCCCTGTGGTGTATAGCTCTTCAACAAACATGTTCAGCTCCGTGTGGTGTATAGCTCTTCAACAAACATGTTCAGCTCCGTGTGGTGTATAGCTCTTCAACAAACATGTTCAGCTCCGTGTGGTGTATAGCTCTTCAACAAACATGTTCAGCTCCGTGTGGTGTATAGCTCTTCAACAAACATGTTCAGCTCCGTGTGGTGTATAGCTCTTCAACAAACATGTTCAGCTCCGTGTGGTGTATAGCTCTTCAACAAACATGTTCAGCTCCCTGTGGTGTATAGCTCTTCAACAAACATGTTCAGCTCCGTGTGGTGTATAGCTCTTCAACAAACATGTTCAGCTCCCTGTGGTGTATAGCTCTTCAACAAACATGTTCAGCTCCCTGTGGTGTATAGGTGTTCAACAAACATGTTCAGCTCCGTGTGGTGTATAGGTCTTCAACAAACATGTTCAGCTCCGTGTGGTGTATAGCTCTTCAACAAACATGTTCAGCTCCGTGTGGTGTATAGCTCTTCAACAAACATGTTCAGCTCCCTGTGGTGTATAGGTGTTCAACAAACATGTTCAGCTCCGTGTGGTGTATAGGTCTTCAACAAACATGTTCAGCTCCGTGTGGTGTATAGCTCTTCAACAAACATGTTCAGCTCCGTGTGGTGTATAGGTCTTCAACAAACATGTTCAGCTCCGTGTGGTGTATAGGTCTTCAACAAACATGTTCAGCTCCGTGTGGTGTATAGGTCTTCAACAAACATGTTCAGCTCCGTGTGGTGTATAGCTCTTCAACAAACATGTTCAGCTCCGTGTGGTGTATAGGTCTTCAACAAACATGTTCAGCTCCGTGTGGTGTATAGGTCTTCAACAAACATGTTCAGCTCCGTGTGGTGTATAGGTCTTCAACAAACATGTTCAGCTCCGTGTGGTGTATAGCTCTTCAACAAACATGTTCAGCTCCGTGTGGTGTATAGCTCTTCAACAAACATGTTCAGCTCCGTGTGGTGTATAGGTCTTCAACAAACATGTTCAGCTCCGTGTGGTGTATAGGTCTTCAACAAACATGTTCAGCTCCGTGTGGTGTATAGCTCTTCAACAAACATGTTCAGCTCCGTGTGGTGTATAGCTCTTCAACAAACATGTTCAGCTCCGTGTGGTGTATAGCTCTTCAACAAACATGTTCAGCTCCCTGTGGTGTATAGCTCTTCAACAAACATGTTCAGCTCCCTGTGGTGTATAGCTCTTCAACAAACATGTTCAGCTCCGTGTGGTGTATAGGTCTTCAACAAACATGTTCAGCTCCGTGTGGTGTATAGGTCTTCAACAAACATGTTCAGCTCCGTGTGGTGTATAGCTCTTCAACAAACATGTTCAGCTCCGTGTGGTGTATAGCTCTTCAACAAACAGCCGTTCTGTTTCTTGCCATTCTTTTAAAATCATCCCATGTCTTCCCCATCATCTTCATCTCTGCTTCCATCTGTCTTCTACAAGAATATTTTGCTCTTTCTCATTGTCTCTTCCCCTTGGGATTCCAAAAAGGGCTTGTCGTCTATTGCTCTTAGTTGGCTTCCGCAGTGTGTATCTTATACCTCGCCATCATCTTCACCGTATTTCTTTATCTACTGATATTTGACGTGTACTTTCCTATAATTTTAAGTTAGTTTTTTTGTCCTGCCATTTTCATCATAAAAGAAATATGTCAAACGTATAATGAGAGCCGGGAGCCGCGACAGCTCAGTGATTAGCGAACTGGACTACAAAGGACAAGAGGTAGAGTTCGATCCCAACCGACGGCTTCCGATTCACCCAGCCTTTAATGTGTACCGGATTTGTTTCTGGGAAAGTAAAGCGGCACGGGCGTATTACCGACCACATTACCCCAAAAATCATGTGCCGAAGGTCTGTAAAATTTATGGCCACTAACACCATATTCCCTATACGTCACTTGGCGTGATGGGGGTACTTTACTTCTTTTTTTTATAATGAGAGCCGTATTGAAAGATAACACCAGAAGTGAAGAAAAGACAATGATCATTCTTGCAGTGAAAGTTCTAGATACACGAATAAATGAATTTCTCACGCACCAAGACAGAAACAGCTAAACTCAGTGCAAACAAGTAAACGTAAAGAAATCAACAGACAGAGAAGTGATCCTTAGACGAAATAATAGAAACATCTGGAACTTGACATTAGAAGAAGTCTAACAAAACACAAAAGGCAGCAAACTTTCTCTCCCTTTTAGTTTAAAGATCCAGATTTTGTAAATTATTTAGCATTGATGTCGCACAATCAACTTCTTTTTTCTTCCTCTTTTTCTTCCTTTTTCTACTTTTTCTTCTTTCTTCTTCTTTTTTCTTATTTTTTCTCCTCCCCCTCTTCTTCCTCTTAATTTACCTTTCATCGTCAAGGGGAGATATGCCTTGCGGTCTTCTGCGAGTTTCTGCTGTTTTATTTCCTACTGTTTCTAATATTCCATCAATCCATCTTTTTCGTTAGCCCTTGGGTCTGGTGTTCTCGCAAGGTGTTTTGAAGGCTCGTTGTGTTGTTTTTCGGTCTTACTGTCTTATCACGTGGACAAACAATTTTGTCTGTTGTTTCTTTATGTATTCAAAGGCAGAAATTACTCCGTTCTTTTTCTCAGTTCTTCATTTTTGATCGTATCTCTCAGTCTGTTTCCTATCATGCGTCCAATATATCTCATATCGGTAGAGGTTCATCATCATCATTGAGTGCCGTCTCCGCATCGAAGGTTGGCTACCATGGAGCGCCATTCCGCTCTGTCTCTTGCTTTGTTGTTGCAGGTTGTCATAGACTGTCTTGTCCATCTTTTAATGTTACTCGTCCATGTTAGTTTGGTCTGCCTCTGCCTCTATTGTCATGTATTTTCCCTTCCAATATTACTTTTAGTAGGCTGTTTATCTTTTAACATGCCCCAAAAATGTAATTTGTCTTGTTCTAAATATGTTTAGTAGTTCTATTCTATTTTCATTTTTAGTTGTTTTAAGACTGTAGAGGTTATTCTTTTTATTTATAATAAGTCTAGGTCTGGCCTAACCAACACCAGTTGCGATAAAACATCAACAGGGAATCAGAAATATCAAAACAGATTGAACTTTGCATCAATAGAGAAAAGACTAGAGAAAAATGAGCTCTTAGAATAAACATATTTCACTATAATTCAGTTACATGAGGGAGTGGAAAATTGAAAACGTTCACTTATCTTGGTATCATCACGGACTTATCTTGGTATCATCACGGACTTATCTTGGTATCATCACGGACTTATCTTGGTATCTTCACGGACTTATTTTGGTATCATCACGGACTTATCTTGGTATCTTCACGGACTTATCTTGGTATCATCACGGACTTATCTTGGTATCATCACGGACTTATCTTGGTATCATCAGGACAGAGAAGGAAGTAGGAATGGAAATGATATGACACGATTTGAGAAGGCTAGATAAGCTTTGTGTTCAAGAATATCTGGAAAACCCAGGGACTTACTTCAACCACCCAACTTAGAATGTTTAACAATTAATACAAACGTCAAATCAATCCTCTTGTATGGATCATAAACATGGACAATATAATCTAAGAATATGAGGAAACCGCAGACAGTTATTAAAATTTACTTAGCTCGTTCGCTACGGAAGGTTTTTTTTATCAATTCAGCGGTTGGGATTTTAGAGACACAATTTTTCATGTTTTTAAATATCAATCTACATGTTTATATTTATCTAACACTTAACTTATTATATCTGACATTTTAGATAATTAAATAAGGAATTAGATTTCACCAATACCAATATGGGAGCCGCGATAGCTCAGTGGTTAGTGAACTGGACTACAAAGGACAAGGGGTAGGGTTCGATCCCAACCGACGGTTTCCGGGTTCACCCAGCCTTAAATGGGTACCGGATTTTTTTCTGGGAAAGTAAAGCAGCACGGGCGTAATACCGACCACATTACCCCAAAAAATCATGTGCTGAAGGTCTGTAAAATATAGGGTCACTAACACCATATTTCCCTATACGCCACTTGGCGTGACGGGGTTACTTAAAAAAAAAAATACCAAGATGATACAAGACATATTTTAAAAAATATGGTTTGATGACAGTTGATACTAATCAAATTCAGAGTGATGCACTGTGCGGCTCAACGTACGGAAAGAGTTAAGGAAGGTTCCAGAAGATAACATTATGCTTAATTGACATAAACATACAGGTATGATCGCACATAATCTTACACTAATTTGCCAGAATCTCACCAGTAGGACAGCATATTAAAAAAAAAAGTAAAGTGCCATGTCACACCAAGTGGTATATAGGGAATATGGTGTTAGTGACCATAAATTTTACAGACCTTCGGAACATGATTTTTGAGGTAGTGTGGTCGGTATTACGCCCGTGCCGCTTTACTTTCCCAGAAAAAAATCCGGTACCCATTTAAGGTTGGTGGACAGCATATAATTTCTGCAAATTTGGCAGAATCTCACCAGTATGATAGCGTATTACTTTACGCTAATGTGACAGAATCTCACAAGTAGGACAGCATATTACTTTACGCTAATGTGACAGAAACAAAACAGCAGAATATCATAAATCCTTATGTTAATTTGACAGAATCTCACCAGTAGGACCACATAGAACATTATCTTAATTTGACAGAATTACACCGGTATAACCTCATACAACCTTATATTAATCTGACAGAATTACACCGGTATGACCTCATACAACCTTATATTAATCTGACAGAATTACACCGGTATGACCTCATTCAACCTTATATTAATTTGGCAGAATTACACCGGTATGACCTCTTACAACCATATATTAATTTGACAGAATCTCACCAGTAGGACCACATAGAACCTTATATTAATTTGACAGAATCTCACCAGTAGGACCACATAGAACTTTATGTTAATTTGACAGAATCTCACCAGTAGGACCACATAGAACTTTATGTTAATTTGACAGAATCTCACCAGTAGGACCACATAGAACCTTATATTAATTTGACAGAATCTAACCAGTAGGACCACATATAACCGCATATTAATTTGACAGAATCTCACCAGTATGACCCTACAGAAAAGTATATTAATTTGACAGAATGACACCAGTAGGACCACATAGAACCTTATGTTAATGACAGAATCTCACCAGTGGGACCATATAGAACTTTATGTAAATTTGACAGAATCTCACCAGTAGGACCACATAGAACTTTATGTAAATTTGACAGAATCTCACCAGTATGACCCATAGAACCTTATATTAATTTGACAGAATTACACCAGTATGACCCATAGAACCTTATATTAATTTGACAGAATCTCACCAGTATGACCCATAGAACCCTATATTAATTTGACAGAATGACACCAGTATGACCATTGAAAGATGGCTACCATGGAACACCCGTCACTTTACTCTGTCCCTTGTAGTGATGGTACACGCTGGTTTACCCACCCCTCTCTTAATGCTAACACTCCACTTTAATCATTGCCTACTCCTCCCATGGAAAGAAAAGAAAACAAACGATGAAGTTTTAAAACAACTAAAAATGAAAAGAGAACTACGAAACACAATTAGAACAAGACAAATGACATTTCTGGGGCATGTTAAAAGACACAACAGCCTACTAAAGGTAATATTGGAAGGGAAAATACAAGGTAAAAGAAGCAGAGGCAGACCAAGACTAACATGGACGAGTAACATCAAGAGATGGACAAGTCAACCTATGACAATATGCACCATTAAAGCAAGAAACAGAGTGAAATGGCGCTCCATGGTAGCCAACCTTCGATGCAGAGACGGCACTCAATGATGATGATGACCCCCTCCCTGTTTAGTTTATTTTCCATTGAAAGATGACTTCCAGTAAATTATTGTCCCTGTACATGTTAAAGTCATTGTAAAAAGTGTTGTTATGGAAACAGAGCCATATATTTTAGAAGCAGTGATCTCTGCAATATGTGCCATTTTAGCACGCAAGGTTTCTGTTTTTGAGATTGTGGTTCTGCCCTATGTGCCGTCTTCGGCTCGAAAGGGCAAGAGATAGATAGACATGTAAAAGATTATTGGGCAATTTTTTTCGAAATGTTTTAGATATTTCTTTATTTTCAAAACTTCATTATGTGTTTTCTTCTCTGTCCAAGCAATTCTTGCAAATATGTTATAAAGACATTTAAAGGTTTTTTGTTCTCTTATTTAGTTTTAATATTTTTGCAACATACAAGGATGTTCAATATATGTAACCCTTTTTCATTCTCAATATTAGTTCTAATGTTATTTTCTTTTGTTTTTAGTATATATTTCATGCTGATAAACTTGTTTCCTGCCATTCATATTCTTTCATTCATTTCTTTCTAGCATTTTCCGTCACTTGATATGACGTGCCCAAGATTTATATGCTCTTCAACTCTCACCATATTATTTCCATACACCTTGATATTGTCTTATATTTCTTATCACAGAATATACAATCTTAATATTTATATTCAAGCCTATTTGTAACTTTGCCGTTGGCGTCGAGGGGAGAAACAATCTGCGATTCTTTGCTCTTCTGTTGGCCTCTTCTGATGTTATCCCTCCTAGTGACTTTAGTATTCCCTTTATCCATCTCTTTCTCGGTCTTCCTCTTAATCTGGCGCTTTCGTAGCGTTTATTTAAGGCTCTTTGAGTCATTGTTAGTTCTTTTTGTCTTGTTATGTGGCCGAACCAATTTATCTGTTGTTTCTTTATGTACTCGATGGCTGGTTCAATTTCGAGTTTCTTTCTCAGGTCGGTGTTTCTTACTCTGTCCCTTAAGCTGTTTCCTGTCATTCTTCTGACACATTTCATTTTGGTGGTCGTTATCTTTCTTATTGTTCTAGAGTCCAGCGTCCAATTCTGGCACTGATAGCACAGAGTTGGTAGAAAAATTGATTTGTATATTGCCCTTTTTGCTTCCGTAGTTATTGCTTTGTTTTTCAATAGTGTTGATACTTGGCCTATAACTTGGCATGCTTTGTTACACCTTATATCTATCTCTGTCTCTTGGTTATTGTCTTGTGTTAACGTGCTACCAAGATATTTAAAATTGTCTACTTGCTTCAGAGTTGTATTATCTATTATGATGTTTAGTTTTTCCAATATTCGCTGGTTTGCATTGAAACAGTGATAGTTGCGCCTTTCGGCCCAACACATCGGACTTCAGCATGTTATTTTTGAGTACGGGTTGTCTTCCCGCTTTGATCCCTACTCGCTTGGCCAGACTAGAAAAGTTAATATGTTTCAGGAGGCACCACGGAGAGGTGGAGCAGGGTCTGGATGGTTCTGGTTCACCGATCCTGGCGCAAGCCATCAGCTGTGGGTCGCTGATAGCTTCCAACTCTGCTGCTGTCGGCGAATTTGCCTCCGTTGTCATGTCTTAATTTACTTAATTTCTCTTTGATTACATCTATCCATCTCATTGTGGGTTCTCAGTAACAGGTTGTTTTCAGGATATACGCTCCAGCTGCGGGTTGGTTAGATTTTGTTTCTGGTTAGACGTCAAACCACTTGATCTTTTATTGTTCAATGTCATTTTCTGATTTGGTGTACTCTTTATTTCTCTCAAGGTTTCATTATTATTTTGATCTCTTCTAGTATTTGTTTACAACTTTTCTTATACATTCATTGCGCTTGTCGTTATTTTACACCAGTGTCAGTGGGGGAAGGGGCAGAAGCGCCTGAGACCTGCAGTCGCAATAGCAGTGTCGGCGCACCATCAGCTGACAAAGACCTAGCAGTTCTACCTCCTCGTGGTCTTTCCTGTAACAGTCTGTGTCAAAACAGGCTGGCTAACAGAAGCTAGGATCGCCGTGTTTCCTGTAGTGGTGGCTGTTACTGATATAGAAGACCCAGTATAGCAGTACCTGTGGTCTGGACTAGTAGTTTCCCAGCAAAATCTGGGACAGATGAACTCCAACTTCTCCTGTAAGAGCCGGGAATGTCAAAAAAGCAATTACGACCCGTCACATCAAGCCAATCAAAGGGCAACCTGCCCGCATCAACTCGTGGCAATCCGTCAACAACAACAATAGTGTATATCAAGACTAGCAAAGATTTACACCACATAATGTTGACTTATAAGGTGTAACAAAGCATGCCAAGTTATAGGCCAAGTATCAACACTATTGAAAAACAAAGCAATAACTACGGAAGCAAAAAGGGCAATATACAAATCAAGTTTTCTACCAACTCTGTGCTATCAGTGCCAGAATTGGACGCTGGACTCTAGAACAATAAGAAAGATAACAACCACCGAAATGAAATGTGTCAGAAGAATGACTGGAAACAGCTTAAGGGACAGAGTAAGAAAAACTGACCTGAGGAAGAAACTCGAAATTGAACCGGCCATCAAATACATAAAGAAACAACAGATAAATTGGTTCGGCCACATAACAAGACAAAAAGAACTAACAATGACTCAAAGAGCCATAAACAAACGCTACGAAAAAAACAGATTAAGAGGAAGACCGAGAAAGTGATGGATAAAGGGATTACTAGAGCCACTAGTAGGGATAACACCAGAAGAAGCCAACAGAAGAGCAAAGAATCGCAGATTGTTTCTCCCCTCGACGCCAACGGCAATGAAGGAAGGATAGAAGAAGAAGAAGCAATGATTACTACGGAAGTCAACTGAGCGTATTACACATGTCCTATTTTATCATTTCCAGTGGAGGAGTCAAAAGGGAAAGCCAAAATATACTTGGAGGAGACAGGAAGAAAAAAAAAACGATGAAAATGGGGAAGACAAGGTACGAGAACAGTTAGATACAGGACGGCTTGGAAAGTGTTTGTTGAACACGGTATAATAATAAATGAATAATTTTATGGAGGGAAACTTCCAAGGAGATCAGCAAATAGTTTCAAGGGAAGAGTTATATTTACAACATTCGGATAAACAAATTCACAAATGCGTGAAAGACATCGTCAATGACAAAACTGCTGAAGATTGCTTCTTCTTCTTCTTCTATCCTTCCTTCTATGCCGCTAGCGTCGAGGGGAGATGCAGTCTGCGATTCTTTGCTCTTCTGTTGGCCTCTTCTGGTGTTATTCCTACTAGTGTCTACTATTCCCTTTATCCATCTCTTTCTCGGTCTTCCTCTTACTCTGGCGTTTTCGTAGCGTTTGTTTATGGTTCTTTGAGTCATTGTTCTTTGAGTCATTGTTAGTTCTTTGAGTCATTGTTAGTTCTTTTTGTCTTGTTATGTGACCGAAAGAAAAGAAAACAAACGATGAAGTTTTAAAACAACTAAAAATTAAAAGAGAACTGCTAAACACAATTAGAACAAGAGAAATGAAATTTTTGGGTCATGTTAAAAGACACAACAGCCTACTAAAAGTAATATTGAATATGGAAAGGAAAATACAAGGTAAAAGAGGCAGAGGCAGACCAAGACTAACATGGACGAGTAACATCAAAAGATGGACAAGTCAACCTATGACAATCTGCACCATCAAAGCAAAAGACAGAGTTGAATGGCCTTATATGGGTACCATATTTTTTCTCTGAGAATGTAACGCGGCCGTAACACCGACCTCATTACCACAAAAATCGTGTGCCGACGGTAAGTAAAAAATGATGGTCACCAACACCATATTCCCAATACACCACTTGGCGTAACGGGGCTCTTGACTTTTTATTTATTACTAGTAAAGTAAAATTAAAGTACCCCCGTCACACCAAGTGGCGTATAGTGAATATGATGTTAGTGACCATACATTTTAACGACCTTCGAAACATGATTTTTTTGGGTAATGTGGTCGGTATTACGCCCGTGCCGCTTTACTTTCCCAGAACAAAATCCGGTACCTATTAAAGGCTGGGTGAACCCGGAAGCCGTCGGTTGGGATCGAACCCTACCTCTGTTTGTTACTAGACTTCTTTTGAATTCCTTCTGACAGTTTCCAGTGTTGGTTATTACCATTCTCAGAAATTCAAAACTTGTTACAGATTCAAGTTCTGCTTTGTCGAAGATGATTTTGTAAAGAAATTTTTCTTTGTGGGTGCACGTTATCTTATTTTCTGTAGATTTAAATGAAGGTTTTGCTCTTCATTGTTATTGTTAATCGGTTCAACAACTCATCTAATCTCTTTTCACTGTTTGAGGGGAGAACTGTGCCATCGGCGTATCTGATTTCTTGCTTTACATTGCTGTTCATTGTGGAAGGGCGGACCTCACCAAATTGTCGTCGTTTCTGACTTTTCTCACTCTGTTCTCAGCGTAGATGTAGAGCAGGTATGGAGACATGATCTACTTCTGTCTCTATCACTTTTGTACTTTAAATCAACCTTCTGTCTCTATCACTTTTGTACTTTAAATCAACCTTCTGTCTCTATCACTTTTGTACTTTAAATCAACCTTCTGTCTCTATCACTTTTGTACTTTAAATCAACCTTCTGTCTCTATCACTTTTGTACTTTAAATCAACCTTCTGTCTCTATCACTTTTGTACTTTAAATCAACCTTCTGTCTCTATCACTTTTGTACTTTAAATCAACCTTCTGTCTCTATCACTTTTGTACTTTAAATCAACCTTCTGTCTCTATCACTTTTGTACTTTAAATCAACCTTCTGTCTCTATCACTTTTGTACTTTAAATCAACCTTCTGTCTCTATCACTTTTGTACTTTAAATCAACCTTCTGTCTCTATCACTTTTGTACTTTAAATCAACCTTCTGTCTCTATCACTTTTGTACTTTAAATCAACCTTCTGTCTCTATCACTTTTGTACTTTAAATCAACCTTCTGTCTCTATCACTTTTGTACTTTAAATCAACCTTCTGTCTCTATCACTTTTGTACTTTAAATCAACCTTCTGTCTCTATCACTTTTGTACTTTAAATCAACCTTCTGTCTCACCCGCTACTCTGGTAGCTACTTGTTGTTCGTGATTCGATAAGTTATGTTTGGTGTAGCGTTCTCAACAAAAGATAAATTATGTCTCATCATTATTATCGTGTGCAATACCGGTTGGCGCTGACATCGTGTCTCACAGTTCTCTATCCAGAGCGCATCGTATCAATTCTGTTGTTGTTTTCCGTGCCATACCACCAAGCTATCTAGTATCTTCTCTTTTTGTCGTCCGCGATATCTCTTTCCATACATTTTTTCCAGCTGTGAAAAAAAAAGAAGTTAAGAGCCCCGTCACGCCAAGTTTAAAGACCTTCAGCGCATGATTTTTGGGGTAATGTGGTCGGAAGTACGCCTGTGCCGCTTTGCTTTCCCAGAAAAAAATCTGGTACCCACCTAAGGCTGGGTGAACCTGGCAGCCGTCGATCAGGATCGAACTCGATCTCTCGTCCTTTTTAGTTCAATAACCACTGAGCTATCGTGGCTCAGGGAACTCTAAAGATTCTATCGCATCGCTACTCATCAATGAAAAGTTTAAAGAACGTAGTAAATAATGAAGAGGAGTTTGGGCTTCTGTTTGACACAAATTAGACTAAACAGATGAGGATGAATGAGCGAAATTATCAAACAATGAGAATGAATGAGCGCAATTTTCAACCAATGAGGATGAATGAGCGCAAATATCAACCAATGAGGATGAAATAGCGCAATTTTCAACCAATGAGGATGAATGAGCGCAATTATCAACCAATGAGGATGAATGAGCGCAATTATCAACCAATGAGGATGAATGAGCGCAATTATCTACCAAATGAGGATGAATGAGTGCAATTATTTACCAATGAGGATGAATGAGCGCAATTATCAACCATTGAGGATGAATGAGTGCAATTATTTACCAATGAGGATGAATGAGCGCAATTATCAACCATTGAGGATGAATGAGCGCAATTATCAACCAATGAGGATGAATGAGCGCAATTATCTACCAATGACGATGAATGAGCGCTATTATCAACCAATGAGGATGAATGAGCGCAATTATCAACCAATGAAGATGAATGACCGCTATTATCAACCAATGAGGATGAATGAGCGCAGTTTTCAACGAATTAGGAATAATGAGCGCTATTATCAACCAATGATGATGAATGAGCGCTATTATCAACCAATGAGGATGAATGAGCGCAATTATCAACCAATGAGGATGAATGAGCGCTATTATCAACCAATGAGGATGAATGAGCGCTATTATCAACCAGTGACTATGAATGAGCGCTATTATCAACCAATGAAGATGAATGAGCGCTATTATCAACCAATGACTATGAATGAGCGCAATTATCAACCAATGAAGATGAATGAGCGCAATTATCAACCAATGAGGATGAATGAGCGTTATTATCAACCAATGACTATGAATGAGCGCAATTATCAACCAGTGAGGATGAATGAGCGCAATTATCAACCAGTGAAGATGAATGAGCGCAATTCTCAACCAATGAAGATGAATGAGCGCAATAATCAACCAATGAGGATGAATGAGCGCAATTATCAACCAATGAGGATGAATGAGCGCAATTATCAATGAGTGAGAATGAATGAACGCAATTATCATCCAATGAGGATGAATGAGCGCAATTATCAACCAATGAGGATGAATGAGCGCAATTATTAACCAATTGAACACAGGACTGAAAATTGGACAGAAAGAACAATTGGTTCTAGCATGTGATAATATATAAAAAAACGACATCTGATGCATGTTACAACAAACGATAATATTCCCAAACCAAGAGGTCTACCGAGGCCGTTTGTCCGTAGATAAACTGAATATTAGAAACATTCGGAGGTATAGCAGCAGAAGATGACAATAGAAGAGCAAGAAACGGCGGACCATATCTCCGCTCGACGTCGAAAAGCACATGAAGAAAGAAAGAAAGAAAGAAAGAAAGAAAGAAAGAAAGAACGAAAGAAAAAACATAGTAGGCGTTGATAAATGCATCCTTCTGGGCTAGATCACAAATTAGATTGAGTTATTAAGTTATTGAGTTATTTGCGGGTCATCATCATTGCACACCAAACATGTCCTTAATTGCTCAGATCCCCTCCTTAGCAATTCCCGCAGTGTCCAGCAACTGACTATTCCAGTTCTATGTTGGTTGATAAGTCTTCTTACACGGCCCCTAAGTTTCTCATTTCTGGCTGTGCCCATCTTAACTCCCATTTCCATCATCCGAAGAAGTGACGTGGATCTGTGTTTGTCGAAGTCCTGTGCTCTTCTCACATCTAGGAGGGCATTGATGATGTCCGTCCGATCCATTGGTTGCCCGTCCTCAACAACAGCGCAGCTAGCCAACCTGTCCGCTCTTTAATTTCATCGTACTACCCGCATGTCCAGAGACATCGAGAAAGGTGACCTTATGTATTTTGGATTTCTGCAACGACTCTACCCATTGCATACAGAGCCCGCCTACAATTTTTTAATCATACTTATCGAATTACTCAGTATACATGCGTGGGTGTAGTCTTGTGACTCTAACCATTTGAATGCCTTGGTCACTGCCATCACCTCCATTGTCATGCTTGGCACCTTGTATGGTCATGACGTATGCACCACTGTCTTCTTTGACTATTCTGCCTGCCGTGCGTGCTGTAAATGCCCATGCACTTCTTTGGTGTCGTCTTACAGATCCGTCTGTATAGATGACTGCATCTTTCTCATCGGTGTTATCGCAGACGAGACAGTTGACCTCAGCATTAACCACGACCGGGTTCTGTTCCCTACTTTTCCTGTCGAGTGTGACAATACACGAGAAAGTCCCCTTGAATGACGTAAGCACCGGTATCCACTCCTCACCAACGCTGATATTGGTAAGCCCACAGACCTGTTTGATGACATCTTCTGCTCGGCCCACCCTTGATTTGCCTTTTTTTAGCCTGGCACCTTTCCCTGTGTTGAGCACGTGGTGCAATGGATGCTGTGTATCTGTACTAATCTTCAGGTATGCTTGTGCTCGCCAGATCTTGATTCTGTCATCCATGGTTGGAAAGTCAAGAAGATATATCATTGCTACAGAGGCAGTGTCCCTCGTACATCCCAGGATAATGCGCATGGCTTCATTTTGTATTTTCTCCAGCCTATCAATTTGAGTCGTACTGACAGTAAGAATTGCCAGGGCATACTCGATTGGTGCGAGGACTAATCCCTGGAACAGAAGAGTAAGTAGCCTTTGCTCGATGTTGGCAGCTGCCATGACCTTCAAGGCGGCTAATCCTTTGCAGAATTTTGTTATCACATGGTTGAAGTGGTCCCGAAAACACAGGCTGCGATCAAACTTAACTCTGAGGTATGTCATCAACTTGTCCCTGGTCACCTCATCAGCTCCCATTCGTACTATCGGTGTGGTCGTATTAACTATATGATTGTTAAGGGAGAACCATGAAACTGATGCTTTATTAGGATTAACCAAGGCACCTGAAACCCCACACCAGGAAGAAATGCGATCGAGTTCGTCTTGCACTGTGGAGACGATTCCCCGTCTGTCTCTTCCCTGTCGATATACCAGAATATCATCAGCAAAAGTCATAGTTCTTCCCCTCTCATCCAGCTGTTGGGCCGTGATCGTTATTGTGTACACGTTAAATAGAACTGGTGACAATGGTGAGCCTTGTGGCAGCCCAGGACAAAAGGATGTTGGCTCGGAAGACCAACTTCCACATCTGAGTATCACTATATTCTGAAACAGTGCCGCGGCGATCCATCTAATGAGGAAGGGGTGCACCGCTAGTTTGAGGAGCATATGCATGAGATATTCAAATGGTACCCTGTTGTATGCATCCTCCAGATCTATAGTAGCAGCACATGTCTCCTCTCGTCTGTGGAAGCCTTCGAAGACGTCATAGGCAAAGACTGCCGCATTGAGCCATGTCTCTTTGTTATATCTATAACCTCCGATTGTGGGTGGGAATGCGCGTTTCTGTTCAAGGTGACAGGTGAGGACACGGGCAACTATTTTCTCCAGTTGCTTGCCCGCAATGTTCTGCATTGTGATGATTCTGTAGGCACTGATCTGAGAATGGTCCTTGTTTGGCTTCGGTAGCGGTAGTAAGTAGCTGTGTAGCCACTCCTCCTTAACCTGGCCACTCCGAATGATGGCATTAAACTCATTGGCCAGTGTTGTCAAGTCGTCATCAGCTAAATCGCCTATGTCATCGTACCGAACACCATCTGGACCAGGAGCAGTGTTGTGTGCCCTTTTATTTTAAGTGTCGTGCGAGTGGTATCGGTTGTGATTGTGAGACCTTCTTCCAGCACTACATCCTTACACAATTTTGGCAGCGATCCCCTTATCCTCATTCTTACTACCTCATTTCTTTGCTCCGTGTGCTCAATGTAGCGGGCAAGCAGGGCCTTCCCTTTGCTCTCATCAGATTTGTGCCATATCCGGCCTGTGCTCTGAAAGTCTGTATGCCTCTGTGTCGTGGTGTGCCATTCATGCTCTGATGAAGGGCCAGAATGTGGCTAGCGATTTTTCTGAGCACACTTTTATACAGAAGTCATCCCATTTGGCACCCTTAGCCTGTTGAGCACATAGTTTAAAGTACATCATTTTTTGGGTCCACCTCTACTTTCAGACGCTTCAAGAGCTCAGGTTGTGTTCTTCCATTCTTTCTGGCTTTCTGCCATATCTAGGCTGTTTGTCTCTTGTTCCGCCAAGTTTCCTCGACTTCTACGTTCCACCAAGGTGGCTGCGTCCATCTCTCCTGCCTCCTAGAAGGGGCGCTCTGTTTCCTATGTCTGATTTTGCTAATGACGTCCTGGTCTGTTTTCTCGTAGTGGAATGTGTGGAGCTTTCTTTTCTGGCTTCTATTTCTGCTTTTCTCAATTAAGAGGACACATGGTAGTGATCACTTCCGTGGAATCCCAGTGCACTCCACCTGCAAACCAGTGCAAAGGTGGAAGATACCAGTGCAAGGTATATGACACTATTAGAGTCCCCTGTTGGCCATTCTTGTTGCCCTTTCATCATTCAAGCACACTAAATTAACTGACACTAGTGCGTTCTCTATGTCTTCTCCCTGCTTGTTGGTTATGACGTTACCCCACTGGTTTCCTCTAGCATTAAAGACTCCGCAGAAAATGACGTTCTCTTCATCGAAATCGAAGAGATTCTGCCATGTTGCTCTGTCCACTGTAGTCTAGTCAATCTTTCATGTTGTTCTGTCCAGGCTAGTACATCTGACATGTTGTTCTGTCCAGTGTAGTCTAGTCCATCTGACATGTTGCTCTGTCCAGTCTAGTCCATCTGACATGTTGTTCTGTCCAGTCTAGTGCATCTGACATGTTGTTCTGTCCACTGTAGTCTAGTCCATCTGACATGTTGTTCTGTCCACTGTAGTCTAGTCCATCTGACATGTTGTTCTGTCCAGTCTAGTCCATCTGACATGTTGTTCTGTCCAGTCTAGTGCATCTGACATGTTGCTCTGTCCACTGTAGTCTAGTCCATCTGACATGTTGCTTTGTCCAGTCTAGTCCATCTGACATGTTGTTCTGTCCACTGTAGTCTAGTCCATCTGACATGTTGCTTTGTCCAGTCTAGTCCATCTGACATGTTGTTCTGTCCAGTCTAGTGCATCTGACATGTTGTTCTGTCCACTGTAGTCTAGTCCATCTGACATGTTGTTCTGTCCACTGTAGTCTAGTCCATCTGACATGTTGTTCTGTCCAGTCTAGTACATCTGGCATGTTGTTCTGTCAAGTCTAGTCCATCTGACATGTTGTTCTGTCCAGTCTAGTGCATCTGACATGTTGTTCTGTCCACTGTAGTCTAGTCCATCTGACATGTTGTTCTGTCCACTGTAGTCTAGTCCATCTGACATGTTGTTCTGTCCAGTCTAGTCCATCTGACATGTTGTTCTGTCCAGTCTAGTGCATCTGACATGTTGCTCTGTCCACTGTAGTCTAGTCCATCTGACATGTTGCTTTGTCCAGTCTAGTCCATCTGACATGTTGTTCTGTCCAGTCTAGTGCATCTGACATGTTGTTCTGTCCACTGTAGTCTAGTCCATCTGACATGTTGCTTTGTCCAGTCTAGTCCATCTGACATGTTGTTCTGTCCACTGTAGTCTAGTCCATCTGACATGTTGCTCTGTCCAGTCTAGTCCATCTGACATGTTGTTCTGTCCACTGTAGTCTAGTCCACCTGACATGTTGCTCTGTCCAGTCTAGTCCATCTGACATGTTGCTCTGTCCAGTCTAGTACATCTGACATGTTGCCCTGTCCACTGTAGTCTAGTACATCTGACATGTTGCTCTGTCCACTGTAGTCTAGTCCATCTGACATGTTGCTCTGTTGACTGTAGTCTGGTCCATCTGACATGTTGCTCAGTCCACTGTAGTCTAGTCCATCTGACATGTTGCTCTGTCAACTGTAGTCTAGTCCATCTGACATGTTGCTCTGTTGACTGTAGTCTGGTCCATCTGACATGTTGCTTTGTCCACTGTAGTCTAGTCCATCTGACATGTTGCTCTATCCACTGTAGTCTAGTCCATCTGACATGTTGTTCTGTCAACTGTAGTCTAGTCCATCTGACATGTTGTTCTGTCAACTGTAGTCTAGTCCATCTGACATGTTGTTCTGTCAACTGTAGTCTAGTCCATCTGACATGTTGCTCTGTCAACTGTAGTCTAGTCCATCTGACATGTTGTTCTGTCAACTGTAGTTTAGTCCATCTGACATGTTGTTCTGTCAACTGTAGTCTAGTCCATCTGACATATTGCCCTGCCCATTGCAGACGGTACTGACGATGTCTGTGAGTCAAGTTTGGCCCAACATAAGGTCGTCTTGCAGTAAAGCCTCTATCATCTGAGTCGTGGCATGACTGTCATTCGAGAGACTTGACCGCATCTACCCACTAGTGTTCTTGCCGGGAGAGAACTATTCCTTAGGTGACTCTAAGTTTCCTAAGCTTCGACACTATGACGATCTTGTGTAGGGGTAGTAACTCGTGCTTGTCCACCCCGAAGTCCATCACGGTTACTGCCAGTGGTTCGGTAACGTTCATTTAGACGTACATTAAGGCTGTGGTGGCAATTGATCCTTCTGGTAATGACCCGCCATCTTCTTCCGGTCGCCGACATACCAATGGCTTGGTAGCGGTCGTTTTCAGATAGTCGTGGCATTTCAACCACACGTACTGGGTGTTTTGTCTGAACAGCCTCTTTATACCGAGTATACAGCCACAACGCGTATACATGTTCCGGGTTATAGCTGTTGGGAATCATGTTGCACGCGTAACTTTCATTGTTTTCATGTAGCCAGTACAAAAACCCATCGGTTGAATCTTGCACTTCCCATTCTAGCGCCATTAACTCCCTACCTCATGACAAACACGGGGAAAATCTATTCACACACTTATATTTACATTTGATACTTCGATCTTGGATCTGTAAAGTAGTGCACTATTAATGTGCTTCAGTATATATGTTGCGTGCTGCAAAGCATTTTAGAGTTTAACGATTTATCTAGTCAGATTATTTCCAACCGTGTGAATGCAATCGCTGTTTGCACTAGTCTGTTATTGTATGTGCTATTAATGATTGATTTCCCTTTGATTGAATCATTGCTTCTGACCATAGTTATTGCAAGTATTGTACCGTCTCAAATGATTTATTTTTTTATTGTGATTTTCGTTTACATGTTGGTGCTGTTGTTATATTATTATATTTCTTTCGCGTTGGCCTCTATATCGAATTTCATAGACATTTGATTAACTAGTTTTACGGTATTTTCCCATTGCTGGAGTCTGTCGGAAGAAATTACAGTGCAGTCGCTGCGAAGTGCTCAGGTCTGAGTTTTTATTTCACACCCGATTGCAAAACATGTTTGGCCCTACCGGGATTCGATCCCGTGTTGTCATGATTTGTAGCCCAAAGAGTTATCGAGTCGACCTATTATTGCCAATTCGCTTATATCACATGCAGAACGAAGGTTTGTGATTGTCCAGTGCTTCAGCTTTTACAGTTATAGTGTGTGCATTTAAGAAACTAAAAACACGTCTCATGGTCATGATGAAACAAATTTTGTTTTAATGTTTCGTTATTAGTTTTGTGTGTGTGTTTTTCTTCTTTGTTCCTGCTGAAGGCCTATTGGGCCAAAACGTCATTTAGTCTGTGTCGTCCACTTATCACGTAAAGCTTCTAACATACCATTTTTTTATATTTTTTAATTTTTCCTCATATTCAGCTTTACTGCAGCTTCCAATTTTTATGCTTTCATTTGCTTAACCCCTTAATGATGAAACAGTAGGATCAGGGCAAAGAAATGCATGTAAATGTTATCAAATGCGTAGCTGCAGTAAAGCTAATTGTAAGAAGAAATTAAAAAAAACAACAAAGTATAGAGAAAATAAAAGTAAACAAAACGGTATTGTTAAAGCTTTACATATAAGTGGACGACACAAATTAGAACGTTTCGGCTTAATAGGCCTTCAGCAGGAACAAACATACAACATACACAGATATATATGTTTAAACCCCCCCCCCCCTCGCACCCCCCCCCCCCCCCCCCGCAAAAAAAAATAAATAAATAGTACCACAAAATAATATTTTCTAACTAGAATGAGAAATCAAAATAAAAATAAGGATAAAAGGTCTTCACTGCAAACTGTGCTGCAGCTAGAGGGAAAATGGACGCCACGGGGCACGTGTGCGCGCACCAAAGTGAAAATGTGCGCACACAGCACGAATAGCCAGAAGTTCCCACACACAGGTCCGTTGAGAAAGCGCAAAGAACAGACCAGAAAAATACAGGGTACCCGAGAGGGGGAAAGATTGAGATGCCGCAGAGTGGGGTAAGAGATATAGGGGACAGCCGAAGTATTACTGTGTGGACTGGTAGAGGAGAGATGTGAATAGCATAGCATGTGCATATATTCATGTGCTCAAACATGATCAACAAAGAATATGCAATAGAGAAGTGACAGCCACAGGGAAACTATGTGTATGAGTGTGATACAATAATACCCCGTGGGGTCAGCGGACTCAATTTGACTATAAGGCTATTCGCTAAGGTAATCTGGCTGAGGTCGCTGGAGTGGCAGAGGACAATACCAGTGATACGGATGTCCTTTTTGCTTTTGTGGCCAAAGGAATTGAAATGGGACGCCACTGGAATGTCAGTATTATGTTGAACATCTCGAAGATGTTCACAAAACCTTTTCGCTAAACCTTTCCAAAACTCGCCAATATAAGACATGTGACATCGTTTGGCGTCATCAGCATCAAGTATAGAGCCTGCTGGCGTTGGTGATCATGTCTCTCTACAATTTTAGGTAACGACCGTTATTTATCATTTATGTTGTTGACCTTCTGCCAAGCCATTCTCTTAAGCTGTCTGATATTTGTTTCTCTTTGCTTCCCTCTATCTCTTCGTCCCTCAATTTTTCCAGTTGTTACAATATATTCCAATTGTCCCCTTCTCATTACATGGCCAAAAAATGATGATTGTTTCTTCCTAATATTGGAAATTAGCTCTCTTTTTGCTTTGGCCTCTTTCAGAACGTTTCCATTACTCTTCTTAGCTGTCCATAGTATTCTCAACATTCTTCTGTAAAACAACATTTCTACAGACTCCAGTGATTTTCTTGTCTTTTGTCCTATTGTCCATGATTCACGTCCATATGTTAAGACTGGCTCTACATAACATTTAAGAACTATTTTTCTTGTTTCTATTATGAAAAATGAATTGCATGGTATCTTTTCCTCGTTTGGCGTATGATGGCATAAATGCTGTTGCTGGACACACGTGAGGAGCTTCCTTGATCGTGAACCTTCCGTTAGGGAATAAGGCAGAGTCGGTGTGGATCATATAAGCACAGGCTATGCAGTTACGTCCACAGGGGACCATACCCAAGTGTTTATGGTCGTTTATGGTCGTGTTTATGGACTAAATATTAATATCAAAAAAGACTAAAACTGTGATCAGAAACAAAGAAAATTGTCAAGACCTACAATTAAATATCAAAGTTGAAGGAATACATCTGGAGACAGTTCAGAACTACAACTACCTTGGATATACTATAACTAGTGGTGGATGTACAACTGGAATAAACACAAGAATAGGTATGGCAAAAAGTAATTTTAATGCCATGAAAAATATACTAACATCAAAACAAATAACACCAGGACTAAAACTAAGAATAGCAAAATGATCTTCTCAATATTCCTTTATGGTGCAGAAACATGGACATTAGACCAGAAAATAGAACAGAAAATTAAAGCCTTTGAAATGTGAATCTATAAAAGAATAGGTAGAATTGGATGGAAAGAAAAGAAAACAAACGATGAAGTTTTAAAACAACTGAAAATGAAAAGAAAACTACTAAACACAATTAGAAGAAGACAAATGAAATTTTTGGGGCATGTTGTAAGACACAACAACCTAATAAAAGTAATATTGGATGGGAAAATACAAGGTAAAAGAGGCAGAGGCAGACCAAGACTAACATGAACGAGTAACATCACAAGATGGACAAGTCAACCTATGACAATCTGCACCATCAAAGCAAGAGACAGAGTGGAATGGCGCTCCACGGTAGCCAACCTTCGATGCGGAGACGGCACTCAATGATGATAATGATTATGGGCATAGGAGCCGTCTCCCACGCTCCGACCAAGCACAAGAAGTCAAAGAATTGAGAGTTCATAAGAGAAATAAATGAGCCAACAGCAAGAAGTAAGTTATTTGGGTAAAAAAGTAAGATGAGTAAAATAGAGAAAAACAAAAAGATAAGAGAAATGCGAATGTAGTTGAACAAGAATAAATGTAAATTCTTTTATATCTTTCTGACGTTCAACTACAACTACTGAACGAATGAATAAGCGTCTTCGCTAACCGTCTTTAGGCGGATTTAGGTGCGCGTAGATGCGTTGTGTTATGTTATTTTCGGATCATCATCACTGCATACCTAGTAGGGCAGCCGCGATAGCTTAGTGGTTAGTGAACTGGACTACAAAGGACAAGAGGTAGGGTTCGATCCCAATCGATGGCTCCCGGGTTCACCCAGCCTTTAATGATTATCGGATTTTTTTTTCTGGGAAAGTAAAGCGGCACTGGCGTAATACCGACCACATTACCCCAAAAATCATGTGCCGAAGGTCTGTAAAATGTATGGTCACTAATACCGGGGACTCTTTACATACTTTACTATCATTGCTCACCGGACTATATAATCCATTAGGTGCTCCGATTTTCCCCTCGAAAAATTGAGAATATGGGAGGAGAACTCTGACCTTCGTGCACGAACTCCGTAGCACGGTCTGGGGTCCATCGCTGGGTTGGTTATTTTCTGACAATTTGACCCTAGCAGCGGTCATTTTTTCGGCCTACTCTTTTCGATTTTTAACTGTCAAGGGTTCTTTAACGTGCGCGAGTGCACACAAGACCTCCTGTTGTGCCCAAGAAATTCTTGGAGAAGACAGACAGGAGCAGAAGTTAAGTTAAGTTAAGTTAAGTTAAGTTAAGTTAAGTTAAGTTAAGTTAAGTTAAGTTAAGTTAAGTTAAGTTAAGTTAAGTTTAGTTGTCAGATCAAGGTACATCGAACGATTGTCCATAAGCGCTTAGATCTCCTCCCCCTCCCACCTTGTGTGAGACGATGAACTGGCCCACAAGCGTACCACTGATCATCTCCTGATTTAGGCAACATCTCTCGTGACTAACATAACAATCTGGTAGTCGCACCGGCCAACTATTTTTTCCAAGAATATTTTTGTCTTCTTCTTTGTCTTTTTCTTTGGAGATGCTTGGTATCAATACTTCTCGTTTTGCTTTTATTTATGTCTGCTTTCTTATTCTTTCTTTATTTTTATCCAGAGTCTCTACCTATCCATGCCCTGTTGTTGCGTTCTCTTTTCCCCATGGTTTCTTCACATGTCTCCTTCTATATTTCCTTTAAATGTTTCCAATGATCTTCTGTATCTATAGTACCTTCTAGTTGTTGGAAGGCTTGGCATTTGTTTGATATTGTGAATGCGAATTTATCTTTAATTCCTTGTTCTTTAAGAAACCCTACATTGAAATACTGTCCGGGGACTGGTTGGTCTCGAGGCAAGACGCCGGCCTCGAGACAGAGAGGTTGTGGGTTCAAATCCCGGCTACACCGGTTGGGATTTTTTATTTATGATTTCTCTCTGCAGCAACCACTCCTGGTCTCAACAACGAGGCCCGGTTTGAAACGTCAATTACTCATCGGCGGAAAAAAATATGAGTACCTCCGAAGTCGGAGTTATCTGCCTGTGCTGCAAGGGAAAAATGTATTAACATGCAAAATTCAATTCCTAGTCAACCTTTTTTTCTGACTTCGTCAGAGGTAAAAATGCCGGCGAACGAAAAAAAAAAGTATAAATAAGTATTTTAAAAAATAAGTATAAATAAGTAAAAAAAAAAAAAATAAGTATAAATAAGTAAAAAAAAAAAAGTATAAATAAGTATTTTAAAAAATAAGTATAAATAAGTAAAAAAAAAAAAATAAGTATAAATAAGTAAAAAAAAAAAAATAAGTATAAATAAGAACCAGAAGCGGACGGTCTCCGACATTAGTTTATCAAAACTCAAACTCTGACATTAAATCTATCAGTCTTATATGTCAGACAATTTTATCCATTCTCTAGCCATGTCTTTAATGTGCTAAAGTTGTAGCTTTTGTTTCTTATATTTGTCGTGTATATTGTTTCATATATTTATCTAGTCTATCGTTTATTACATTTATCCTATACATCGTATCCTAAAATTATCTCACCTGCTGTTTATTACTGTATATTTATTGCATAAATTGTATCCTATAATTATCTCGTCCGTTGATTCCTACAATTATCTCCTCTTTCCTACAATTATCTCCTCTGTTTCCTAAAACTATCTCCTCTGTTTCCTACAATTATCTCCTGTTTCCTATAATTATCTTCTCTGTTTCCTATAATTATGTCCTGTTTCCTACAATTATCTCCTGTTTCCTATAATTATCTCCTGTTTCCTACAATTATCTCCTCTGTTTCCTACAATTATATCCTGTTTTTTTATAATTATCTCCTCTGTTTCCTACAATTATATCCTGTTTCTTATAATTATCTCCTCTGTTTCCTACAATTATCGCTTATGTTTCCTACAATTATCTCCTGTTTCCTATAATTATTTCATCTGTTTCCTACAATTATCGCCTCTGTTTCCTATAATTATATCCTGTTTCTTATAATTATCTCCTCTGTTTCCTACAATTATCTCCTCTGTTTCCTACAATTATACCGTTTCTTATAATTATCTCCTCTGTTTCCTATAATTATCTCCTTTGTTTCCTACAATTATCTCCTGTTTCCTATAATTATCTCCTCTGTTTCCTTCAATTATCTCCTCTGTTTCCTATAATTATATCCCCTGTTTCCTACAATTATCTCCTCTATTTCCTATAATTATCTCCTCTGTTTCCTTCATTTATCTCTCCTGTTTCTTATAATTATCTCCTCTGTTTCCTGCAATTATATCCTGTTTCTTATAATTATCTCCTATTTCTTATAATTATCTACTCTGTTTCCTACAATTATATCCTGTTTCTTACAATTATCTCCTATTTCTTATAATTATCTCCTGTTTCCTACAATTATCTCATGTTTCTTATAATTATCTCATCTGTTTCATACAATTATCTCATGTTTCTTATAATTATCTCATCTGTTTCCTACAATTATCTCTGCTAATTTTCTGTGTAATTATTTTAGGGCTTCTATTTTAAGCAGCTGCTCTTGTCCATTTCTTTCAATTAAATCGCAAAATATTCTAATAAAACTGCCCTGCGTGACTTTATGCAAGAATCAGTTGTGTTCTTGTAAGGTAATTAATATGTCTGCTGGTTTAATTATTAAAAGTAAAAATCTCTCTCTAAAATCTCACACCCTCTTCCCACTCTGAATATACAGAATCAGTCACTACTTCCACATGAACCCTTCATTTATTTTTGTCATATTTCCTTTGGCTGTTCTGAATATATAAAAAAAAAGGAAGATACTGTGCAATCCATTTTTGACGATAGAAACAAGAAAAACAGTTTTTAAATGTTATGTGGAGCCAGTCTTAACATATGGATGTGATCATGGACAATATGACAACATACAAAAGCATCACTGGAGGATGTAGAAATGTGGTTTTACAAAAGAATGTTGAGAATACCATGGACAGCTAATAAGAGTAATGAAAACGTTCTGAAATAGGCCAGAGCAAAGAGAGAGCTAATTTTCAATATTAGGAAGTAACAATCATCATTTTTTGGCCATGTAATGAGAAGGGAACAGCTGGAATATATTGTGACAGCTGGGAAAATTGAGGGACGAAGAGAAAGGGGGAAGCAAAGAGAAAATATACCAGACAGCGTAAGAGAATGGCTTGGCAGAAGGTTAACAACGGAAATGATAAATAATTGTCGAGATGAATATTCTTCACTATGTTCTGTAAATAAATTCCCTTATACTTACGGTAATTATATTTTTCTTCGCTCTCTAATTACATCTTATACAATTTTGCTTCCATTCTTCTCCAACTAATTTGTTGCAAATATATATTTTATACATTTCAGTTCAGACGAGACAACATAAGAGTAAACAAAGGGGGAAAAAATGGACATAGCCTCGAGTATGGTAAAGAAGCTAAACTGATAAACTGATTTCCTAGAAGAGATAGCACTGACTACAAACATCTGCAAGAAGATTCAAAAAAATATAAGGATAGGATAAAAGTCCTAAACAAATATGCGCTGCGATGAGCTGAACCGCAGTGTCCAGAATTTTGTGTAACGCTACATGATGTTAAGAAAACAAACGCGGAAAAGATGATAATTTCTCATATTTCCTCTTAAAATTTTTCACATCTCTGATAATTTCTCTAAAATCGTCCTCTGATAATGTCTCCAAAACTTCCTCTCATAATTTCTTCCAAAATTTTCTCTAATAATTTCTACCAATAACTACACTAATAATTTCTCTCAATATCTCCTCTGATTTCTACAAATATCTTCTCTGATAATTTCTCCAATATTTCCTCCGATAATGTCTGATAATTTCTCCCAATATTCCCTCTAATATTTCTCCCGATATCTCCTCCGATAATTCCTCCCAAAATCTTCTCTGATAGTTTCTCCCAATATTTCCTCAACTAATTCCTCATATATTCTTTGAAAATGTATCTAATATTTTCTTTAATAATGTTTCTCAATTTGCTGTGATAATTTCTCACAACATCTTCTCTGACAATTTCTCGCGATATTTGCTCTGATAATTTCTACTTATATTTTTTAATGTCTCCCAATATGTCCTCTGATAATTTCTCCAAAAATTGTCTCTGATAATTTCTTCTAATAATTTCTCTGATAATTTCTCCTAATAGTTTCCCTGAAAATTTCTACCAATATTTTCTCTGAACATTTCTACCAATATTTTCTCTGAAAATTTCTACCAATATTTTCTATGAAAATCTCTACCAATATTTTCTCTGATAATTTCTACCAATATTTTCTCTGAAAATTTCTACCATTATTTTCTCTGAAAATTTCTACAAATATTGTCTCTGATAATTTCTACCAATATCTCTTCTAATAATGTCTCATAATATTTTATCTGATGATTTCTTCTAATAATTTCTCCTAATATTTTCTCTAATAATTTCTCCTAATATTTTCCCTGAAAATTTCTACAATATTTTCTCCGATAATTTCTCCCATTATTTCCTCTTATAATTTCTCTCGATATATTGTCCTCTTACAATTTCTCCCAGTATTTCCTGTGCCAATCTCTCGTAATATATTCTTTAATAATTTCTCCTAATATTTTCTCTGAAAATTTCTACCAATATTTTCTCTGAAAATTTCTACCAATATTTTCTCTGAAAATTTCTACCAATATTTTCTCTGAAAATTTCTACCAATATTTTCTCTGAAAATTTCTACCAATATTTTCTCTGATAATTTCTACCAATTACTCCTCTAATAATGTCTCCTAATATATTCTCTGATAATTTCTACCAATATCTCTTCTAATAATGTCTCATAATATTTTCTCTGATAATTTCTTCTAATAATTTCTCCTAATATTTTCTCTGATAATTTCTCCTAATATTTTCCCTGACAATTTCTACCAATATCTCTTCTAATAATGTCTCCTAATATTTTCTCTGATAATTTCTTCTAATAATTTCTCCTAATATATTCTTTGATAATTTCTCCCAATATTTCCTTTGATAATTCGTTTCCCCCCAATATTACCTCTAATGATTTTCCCCATATTCCCTCTAATAATTTCTCTCAATATCTCCTCTAATAATTTCTCCCAGTATCTTCTCTCGTAATTTTCTCATATTTTCTAAAATAATCTCACCAATATTTCCTCGATAATTTATCCAAATATTTTCTCTAACAATTCTTGTCCAAAATCTCCTCTAATAATTTCTCCCAAAATCTCATCTAATTTCTCCCAATATATTCTCTGCTAATTTCTCTCAATATTTCCTCTGATAATTTCTCATAGTTCCTCTGATAATTTCTCCCAAAATTTCCTTTAATAATTTCTCCCATTATTTTTTCTGCTAATCTTTCCCAATATCTGCTCTGATAATGTCTCCCAGTATTTCCTTTATAGTTTTCATATTAATAAATCTAGTCCAAATGCCGGAATCCACTCGTCCTCTGTCAGAAAATGTCGCCTCAAAGCATTCTAACTAGCAAGATGAACTGGTAATCAAAACTGGTCTTTCTTTCAGTTTGTTCTTAACTTGCAGCAACTGTTACCAATATTTATTTTATAATGAACGTATACACAAAGGCGCTAACTCACTTACTCTGAAACACACGAATAGTCCAACTCACTTTTGTCTCTAAATATATTCTTTGAAACTTTCTCACACAATTTCATTTGCTGTTTTTTATTTCGCGACATCAATTAAATATTTATTTATAAGAAAAACACACCAACTAAATATTTATTTATAAGAAAAACACACCAATTAAATATTTATTTATAAGAAAAACACACCAACTAAATATTTATTTATAAGGAAAAACACACCAACTAAATATTTATTTATAAGAAAAACACACCAATTAAATATTTATTTATAAGAAAAACACACCAACTAAATATTTATTTATAAGAAACACACATGTACTAAATATTCATTTATATGAAAAACACATCTACTAAATATTTATTTATAAGAAAAACACATCTACTAAATATTTATTTATATGAAAAACACATCTACTAAATATTTATTTATATGAAAAACACATCTACTAAATATTTATTTATATGAAAAACACATCTACTAAATATTTATTTATATGAAAAACACATCTACTAAATATTTATTTATAAGAAAAACACATCTACTAAGTATTTATTTATATGAAAAACACATCTACTAAATATTTATCTATAAGAAAAACACATCTACTAAAATATTTATTTATAATAAAATACCTCTGCTAAATATCCATTTATAATAAAAACACACCAACTAAAAATATTCATTGATTATAAAAACACCTCTGCTAAATGTTTTTATTTATAATAAAAAAAACACGTTGACTAAATATTTATTTATAATAAAAACACATGTACTAAATATTCATTTATAATAAAAACACATCAACTAAATATTCAATTATAATAAAAACACATCAACTAAATATTCATTTATAATAAAAACACAGCTGCTAAATATTCAATAATAATAAAACACATCAACTAAATATTCAATTATAATAAAAACACATCAACTAAATATTCATTTATAATAGAAACACATCAACTAAATATTCATTTATAATAAAAAAACATATCAACTAAATATTCAATAATAATAAAAACATATCAACTAAATATTTATTTATAATAAAAACACAGCTGCTAAATATCTAAAGTTGACAACATTTACTGAGAACCTCTAATAGCCATCATGTCTACTAAAGACGGAGAAACGGCAACATTTATATTATCATTATTAGGTCAGCGCTAAACCAGTTTCTGGGATTAGTTTCTTGCCAGTGGATGTCGAAAAGAGAGAGGCGTGAGAAAGAAGGGGGAGGGGGTGTTATTAAGAAGCTGAAAACACAGATAGTTTGTCTAGTGCAGTAATCGTGACGTATTTGGGTCACAGTTCTTACTATTAAAAAAAAAATCTTATTTTCTTTCCTTCCTCGTTTGCCTTTCAGCGTCGAGGGGAGATATAATTTGTTGTCTTTTGCTGTTTTGATCGCCCCAGCTGCTGTTGTTTCCTAGTCTTCTTCTTCTGCTCTTTCCTTCCTTATTTGCCTCTCAGCGTCGAGGGGAGATATAATTTGCGGTCTTTTGCTCTTCTGTTCGCCCCTGCTGCTGTTATGTTACCTAGTGCTTTTAATATTACATCGACCCATCTTTTTCGTGGTCGACCCTTGGGTCTGGTGTTCTCACAACGTTTGTTGAAAGCTCGTTATGTTGTGTTTTGTTCTTTCTGCCTTGTCACGTGGCCAAACCATTTTATCTGTTGTTTCCTTATATATTCTATGTTTCCTAGTGTTTATAATATTCCGTCAATCCATCTGTTTCGTGGTCGGCTCTAGGGGCTGTGTTCTTGTAACGTTTATTGAAGGCTCGTTGTGTTGTGTTTTGATCTTTCTGCCTTGTCACATGGCCAAACCATTTTATGTTTTTTCTTTTTATATTCAATAGCAGGGGTTATTCCTAGCGTTTTTCTCAGTTCCTCATTTCTGATCTTGTCTCTCCGGGTGTTTCTTGTCATTCGTCTAACACATTTCATCTCGGTGGTGGTTGTTTTTCTTATTGCTCTTGCATCCAGGACTGGCATTGGTAGCACAACGTTGGGATGATGACTGCGTTTTAGTGCCCGTTTTGTCTCTAGAGTTATTTCCCTTGTTGGACGATAGTGATGATAGTTGTCCAATGATTTGACAAGCTTTCTTATATCTTGAGTCTATTTCTGCTGTTTGTAAATTGTCGTTTGTACCTATACTTCCTAAGTAATTAAATTCCTCCACTTATTTTAATTGTCTGTCGTCTATCATTATTTTGATGTTCTGTTTCTCTTTAGCAATATTATTGACGTCTTGTTTTGTTTTTTTCCATGTTGATTGTTATGTTGTATTGAGTCTGTGCTAATGAGTCTATTTAAATGTTCTTTGTATGTCTTCTATTTTTCTATGTGTTGGTGCCTGATCGTCTGCGAATAGAAGCACGTAGATTATTGTTATGATACGTGTATTTGAGTTATATACAAAGTTCGGGTCATTAAATAATTATACTAATTCTATTTCTTTGAATGCTATAGAGCCATATGACCAAAATATTACTAAGAATCATCATGAGACGTTTAAGGAACAAACTAAAACCAGAAATGAGTGAAGAACTATATGGATTTGTGGAAGGAAAGGGCACCAATATTGCAATATACATACTGAGAACTTTGATATCGCGTCAAATACCTGGGCACAATAATAACATCAGATGGAATATGCACCAAAGCGATAAAAAAGCAGAATAGCTGAGGGCCAAAATAGCATTTTAGAAAATAAAAAACGTCTTATGCAACAAGTTTATGTCAATAGCAGTGAAAAAGAGAGTTCATTGGTGCTATATAGAGCCAATTCTGACACATAAAAGCGAATCATGGACAGCAGACAAACAAATGAAGAGATAATTAGGGGGAACAGAGTTGGGATTTCTCAGAAGAATGTTGAAAGTTCCCTGGACAGTTTAAAAGACCAATGAGGAAATTCTCTAAGAGGCCAACACAAAAAGGGAGTTCCTAAGCAACATCAGAAAGAAACAATCAACATTTTTCGGGCATATATATATATATATATATATATATATATATATATATATATATATATATATATGTTAATTATTGTAATTAAATATCTCTAACTGAAACATGTATTGACTATCTTTAACCAAGTCTGTCACATATCTAGGGGTGGTTGAACCGCAGAGGGAAAGCATAAATACAAATCAGCCGGGATTTGAACCCACAACCTCTTTGTCTCGAGGTCGGCGTCTTGCCTCGAGACCAACCAGTCCCCCATACTTCAAAATGACGCATCTACCACATATCTCTAATTTATATGTAAAACATACTTTAAAATGACGCGTCTACTACATATCTCTAATTTATATGTAATACATACTTCAAAATGACGCATCTACTACATATCTCTAATTTATATGTAATACATACTTTAAAATGACGCGTCTACTACATATCTCTAATTTATATGTAATACATACTTCAAAATGACGCATCTACTACATATCTCAAATTTATATGTAATACATACTTCAAAATGACGCATCTACTACATATCTCTAATTTATATGTAATACATACTTTAAAATGACGCGTCTACTACATATCTCTAATTTATATGTAATACATACTTTAAAATGACGCGTCTACTACATATCTCTAATTTATATGTAATACAGACTTTAAAATGACGCATATAGTACGTAGCTACAATTTTTTTGCTAAAAATCTTTTCATTAAATGATGTCAGATATATATTGAGGGAAAACATGATAGCTGACGTCACTACAGCAGTTTTTCACTGATATTTTAATTTTCTTACTGCATTTTTAAATTGAAGGAAATAAATTGAATGTGATTCTTGCTTGAGGCATTACAATAAAGCAATTCTATTTTTTAAAATGAATAAAACAAACTGTTTGTGTCTCATTCTATGGTCGGCTTCGAATGGTCCCATTTTGACAAATAAACAACACTGCAACAAAGAGGGCATATCAACTGGCAACGATTGGGTAGACCTGCACAAGCTAACCTAGGTCATCATATACTTGGACAGGAAATGCCACGATTAAGCACAAGGGATGATTTATTTTTTGCGTTCGCCAGCTTTCATCCCTGGTGAAGACCCTAGAGACTCATCATCAAGTACCGGGCCTGCTGGCGTAGGTGATCATGTCTCTCCACAACTTTCGATCTCGGTAGTTATTTATCATTTCTGTTGTTGACCTTCTGTCAAGCCATTCTCTTAAGCTGTCTGTTATTTTTTTCTCTTTGCTTCCCTCTATCTCTTCGTCCCTCAATTTTTCCAGTTGTTACAATATATTCCAGTTGTTCTCTTGTCATTACATGGCCCAAAAATGATGATTGTTTCATCCTAACATTGAAAATTAGCTCTCTTTTTGCTTTGACCTCTCTCAGAACCTCTTCATTACTCTTCTTAGCTGTCAATGGTATTCTCAACATTCTTCTATACAACCACATTTCTACAGACTCCAGTGATTTTCTTGTCTGTTGTCCTATTGTCCATGACTCGCATCCGTATGTTAAGACTGGCTCTACGTAACATTTAATCACTATTTTTCTTGTCTAGAGACTAGGAACTGAATTTTGCGTTTTAATCCGTTTTTCCCTGGCAGCAGTGTTCACAGGGGTGCCTCGCCACATAGGCAGATAACTATTGTCTTCGGAGGTACTTTTCAAGTCGAGTTTCGCTGCTAAGACCAAAGGTGGTTGCCGTAGAGATAAATCATAAATAAAAATCCCAATTAGTGCAGCCGAGATTTGAACTCACAACCTCTCCTTCTCGAGACCGGTCTCGAGACCAACCAGTCCCCAAAGGCATGATTGAGGAGGTACTGCAACTTCACTCCCAGCCTCAAGGCCCGATCGCCTGCACTGATGGTTCGGTCACATAAGGTGTGCGGAGCGGCTGGGGTTTTGTTGTGTATTCTAGTGGAAAGTTGATAGAGAAAGGTGCAGGAGTCTTCCATACTACTACTCCCAACATACACATGGAGATTGACACTGTAACAGAAGCTACTACGTGGCTGGGAGACCAACAACACATGCGGTCATATTAAATAACTCACAAAGCATGCTTCGCTGGATTGACAAGAACACACTCCGCGGGGAGTGGGTGCACTTACAGGGCATGTCTCATGTTGGTAGGGAATTGGTGCACTTACAGGACGTGTCTCATGTTGGCAGGGAGTGGGTGCACTTACAGGGCATGTCTCATGTTGGCAGGGAGTGGGTGCACTTACAGGGCATGTCTCATGTTGGCAGGGAGTGGATGCACTTACACGACATGCCTCATGTCAGCAGTCTAATATGCAGATGTACCCTTGATAGGCAGAACTCCGCAGTAATGAGATGGCCGACATTTTGGTGGGGTCTGCCATTATGCTGGAATACCCCAAAATGGACACGTTTGACATTACGAGGGCTCTAAAAGGACACCTCTCAAACGATGCCGACAAGGATCCTGAAGACAAACCATGCGTCACAAGAATGGTAGAGAAAGGCGCTACGAGGAGGCGAAAACAGGAAACGCATCCCCAGCGGAGAAGAACACAACTCGTTCAATCAATGCAGAGCAGGAACAATCAGGAGACGAATAATTAGATGGTTGCTGGGGCGGCCTGGATAGCTGATGTGGGGATGTCGCGAATGCGGTGACACATAAGTCCGAACTAATAGCTGAAGACTAAAAGTAACTCGACAGATCATCTTCATCGCACAAGGGACAACTCTATAGAACCCAGATCCCATCATCAGCACGTTTCCCAGTATGAAGTACGTGTACCACACACCAGCAAAAGCACTGAAGATAACTTCTACTCCGATGCACAATGTTATATATAGCACTAGCGAAGACATTCAACCTTTAGTCACCTCTTATGACAGGCGTGGACGGTGACAGTGGCTCTATTCTTGTCTCCCCTATCCGTGTTCATGGCCTCGGTAACGAGCTACTGATTACAACGCTACATGTATACAACATGTTCCAGGTTTCAGATCCATATAATAGTGTGCTAAGCACACACGTTTGTTATATTAAGACTTGATCGTTTTTCCTCTTTCTCCTTCTCCTTACTGTTCTTTTCCTGGCCATTTTCCCCTTTCTCAAGCGCCTACAGTAACCTTTCTTTGTTTGGGAGATGAGATAGTGATTCGGATGATTCCACTGGCACGGGCGGTTGAGCAATTATGGATTTTAATTCGTTTGCAGTGATACCGGGGCCATCCACAACTATAACCATTTATGCAACATGAGAAATGTTCATGACATCAAGTTGATCTAGTTTGCATATTTCACTCTTAAAGCTTTCTTAAAAATCTATTTTGCCTATTTCATTCATAGAAAAAACAATAAATTTTTTACATTTCTCTTTTAGAAAAAAAAAATTATGATTGCTTTCATGAGCGCGCGCGCGCTAACGCACAATCGGGCAAACAGAAACACACACACTCCGCACACACATTCGCACAGAATTGTCTCTCTTGATAAACGTCTGATGTATACGTTTTTTGTTTTTGTTTTCCAGATTTATTCTTCAAGACTAGAACCCACCCACTAACAGATGAACATCTTCAGAGACGCCCCTGCTGAGTAGCCAAGAACTACGGAATACCGTCGTTGTCGTATACAGATTTTGTAGCAAGTTTCGTTGACCATGGCAACAGAAGCAGACACGAGCGGGTCTGAGTACTTGGTGGCCATGCACCATCACCACAACCAGCGACGGCAACATATTCGTCAACGCCTCGACAACATCAACAGTAAACTCCGCCTACAAGTAGTGGATTCATCTGATGAAGGGGACAAGCACGACGACGACAAACTCATCTCCGTTGATGAATTCGATGACAGTGACAACGAAGACATCCGCAGCAGTAGCACAGTAAGTCCTGCACCGTCTGATCAAGCCGTCAACAGCAGCATACCATCTCGTCACCACAAGAATTCCAGCAGTGACAGTAAAAGCTACAAACTACGGAAGAAAGCTGGGCTGGCCACTAAGGAACTGGATGATGATGAACTCCAGTGTTTGAGGCTGAAGATTAACAGCCGGGAAAGAAAAAGGATGCATGATCTAAATTCTGCTCTGGATGGTCTGCGAGAGGTGATGCCTTATGCCCATGGACCGTCTGTCAGGAAGCTCAGTAAGATAGCCACTCTTCTGTTGGCGAAAAACTACATCCTCATGTTGAACTCTTCATTGGAAGAAATGAAAAAGTTAGTTAGTGACATTTACCAATGTCACGGTCCGCCGCCACCACCCAGCGCTCTCCCCATGTCTCACACACTTTCACCACAATCACTGCCTTCAAATGATGCTACAACATCTGGCTCGACAAATAATAGAGAGGCAAAAACCTCTCATGTAGAAAGTAAAACAGGGAATCTATCCAGCAATATTTTAACTTCGGCGAGTAAATCATCCGATACTACTCCCTCTTCATTTCCGTATCAAACGGCAGCGATTCCTTTAGCCCATCTCCCTCCCCATCACCACACTGCCATCTCGACCATACTGCCTTTAGCGGTCCCAACTATAAGGGCACCTGTCCCAGGACTTAGGCCACGTGATGTTGGCCCCCTCATCTCAAGCTACGCAATACCCAAGTCAGAAACAGGTGTCCACGTGGTTCCCCAGGTATTTCAAGCTAGGGACTGTGTTCACGCTATGGAAAGATGGCCAGTACCTTGCGCATGCGCACAGTGCTTGTCGGGTATGGCTGGTCTGCCTATTGGTCTACATTTATCTCGCGTCTCGCACGCGCTGGTCACGTCATCAGCATCAACACACCGCAGCAACTACAACTGACCGCAGCGCATCTCAGCATCTACAACTAAAGAGCTCCGCAGCAACTACAACTGACCGCAGCACATCTCAGCATCTACAACTAAAGGCCTCCGCAGCAACTACAACTGACCTTAGGACATAGTAGCATCTACAACTTACTTGAACAACTCCACAGCAAGGTCGAGCACATAATTGCATCGACGCATCTACAACTGAACTGATCTTAGCACATCTAATACATGTATGCAGTAACTACAACTGATCTTAGCACATCTAATACATGTATGCAGTAACTACAACTGATCTTAGCACATCTAATACATGTATGCAATAACTACAACTGATCTTAGCACATCTAATACATGTATGCAGTAACTACAACTGATCTTAGCACATCTAATACATGTACGCAGCAACTACAACTGATCTTAGCATATCTAATACATGTACGCAGTAACTACAACTGATCTTAGCATATCTAATACATGTATGCAGTAACTACAACTGATCTTAGCACATCTAATACATGTATGCAGTAACTACAACTGATCTTAGCACATCTAATACATGTATGCAGTAACTACAACTGATCTTAGCACATCTAATACATGTATGCAGTAACTACAACTGATCTTAGCACATCTAATACATGTACGCAGCAACTACAACTGATCTTAGCATATCTAATACATGTACGCAGTAACTACAACTGATCTTAGCATATCTAATACATGTATGCAGTAACTACAACTGATCTTAGCACATCTAATACATGTATGCAGTAACTACAACTGATCTTAGCACATCTAATACATGTATGCAGTAACTACAACTGATCTTAGCACATCTAATACATGTATGCAGTAACTACAACTGATCTTAGCACATCTAATACATGTATGCAGTAACTACAACTGATCTTAGCACATCTAATACATGTATGCAGTAACTACAACTGATCTTAGCACATCTAATACATGTATGCAGTAACTACAACTGATCTTAGCATATCTAATACATGTATGAAGTAACTACTGCTAATCCCATCTTTACAATCAACAATAAGGTTATGTATACCCCCAATTTCAACCACAATCACTACCACTATCAACATCACAACACAACAACTGATTTCTGTATCAACGGTACCACAAACGTACTAGTGTGTAGGAATATAATCCCTAAACATTTCACGGTCAAAACACTTGTCCCCCAGCTCATTGTAGTGACATAAAGCTCTTTACACAGAGTTCTGCAACAATAGGGAGGCTGATCATAAGAAGTGAACCCGTTGAGCAAGAATTGCGGCTAGTTAGCTCTTTGACATTCAAGGGGGGCAACCCTGTCTTGGTCATGACTTCCGGGCGACGGCCTTCTGCTGAGTTTGAGCAAAATAGTTCCAGGGAAGCTGTTCGTGACTTGGGATAATAACGTAAAGACGGGCGGGTTGGATGAACACTCAACCCTTCGATCTAAATGCAGACTTTTAGAGATGTGACATTTCTTGTGTGAAAGTAATTAGAATATGCAAAGTGATTCTTGTGTTTGATCGTAATGTGAGACTGTTATAGAACATTTGAATATTTTAATTTAATATGTTATGCTTTAAGTACATTTAAGTGAAGGGCAAGGACAGCAGCCATCATCTCCTTTGCCAGATTGAACAACTCTACCGGGACAGAACCGTGCGGCGAGAGACAATGCAGATCTTGTGCAAGGTCTGACAGTTGAAAGATCGTCGAACATAAAGAGACTAGAATTTATGTCCTTTGTGCAGTCTTCGGCTCTATAGGACGACAGACAGACTAGATAGATAGATAGATAGATAGATAGATAGATAGATAGATAGATAGATAGATAGATAGATAGATAGATAGATAGATAGATAGATAGATAGATAGATAGATAGACAGACAGACTAGATAGATAGATAGACAGACAGAAAGACAGGCAGACAGACTAGATAGATAGAGAGACAGACAGACTAGATAGATAGACAGACTAGATAGATAGATAGATAGACAGACTAGATAGATAGATAGACAGGCAGATAGATAGATAGATAGATAGATAGATAGATAGATAGATAGATAGATAGATAGATAGATAGATAGATAGATAGATAGATAGATAGATAGATAGATAGATAGATAGATTTATTAGTGACATATTCGAAGAGTCATCATCATCATGTGCTATATCGGCAGGCATAGGCGGTCATGTCCTTCCATAAACTTCTATCTACATTACATCGTATCAGTTCTGTTGACTGTTTTCCATACCATGACACCAAGCTATCCAGTATTTTCTCTCTTTGTTGTCCGCGATCTCTCTTTCCCTGTATTTTGCCAATTGCAACCATGTCTTCAAAATATCCTCTTCTCATGATGTACCCGAAAAATGTTGATTGTTTCTTTCTGATTTTTCTTAGGAACTCACTTTTTGATGGATTTGACATCATCGTAGCTGACCAGATGGTTCTCTTTAACATATTTCAAGACATAAGGAAACACAATTATCTACTGAAAGTGTTAATGACTAAACTGCATAGTCGACAAAGCAGAGGCAGATAAGGACAAAAATGAAGTGAAATAATCAATATAGATGGACAGGAGAACTTATAATAGCATGAACAACTAATGCACGAGGCAGTGTGGAATGACAACCCATGGTTGCCAACTTCCAATGCGGAGACGACACTCCATAATGATGATTATATGGAAAAAAAATTACAGTTTTCTTGATAGGGGGTCTAAGCATAAGCGTAGCTAGAGATTTCAGCGCCTGGTGATAAAGTCAGTTTTCGCGCCTTTTCCTGGTCCCGCTCTTCACGACAAAGTATGTAAAAACCATAAGATGGTCCGTCATGCTTTCCCGGAAATTTTTTAGTTTTAAAACATGAAAGCCTGTATTTCGTGGCATATTAAAAAAAAATAAAGCCTGCATTTCGTGGCATATTTAAAAAAAATTAAAGCCTGCATTTCGTGGCATATATAAAAAAAAAAAATTAAAGCCTGCATTTCGTGGCATATTTAAAAAAAAATTAAAGCCTGTATTTCGTGGCATATTTTAAAAACTTGAAAGTCTGCATTTCCTGGCATATTTTTAGAACATGAAAGCCTGTATTTCGTGGCATATTTTTAGAACATAAAAATCTGCATTTCGTGGCATATTTTTAGAACATGAAAGTCTACATTTCGTGATATATTTTTAGAACACGAAAGCCTGCATTTCGTGGCATATTTTTAGAACATGAAAGCCTGCATTTCGTGGCATATTTTTAGAACATGAAAGCCTACATTTCGTGGCATATTTTTAGAACATGAAAGCCTACATTTCGTGACATATTTTTAGAACATGAAAGCCTGCATTTCGTGGCATATTTTTAGAACATGAAAGCCTACATTTCGTGATATATTTTTAGAACATGAAAGCCTGCATTTCGTGGCATATTTTTAGAACATGAAAGCCTACTTTTCGTGGCATATTTTTAGAACATGAAAGCCTACATTTCGTGACATATTTTTAGAACATGAAAGCCTGCATTTCGTGGCATATTTTTAGAACATGAAAGCCTGCATTTCGTGGCATATTTTTAGAACATGAAAGCCTACATTTCGTGACATATTTTTAGAACATGAAAGCCTGCATTTCGTGGCATATTTTTAGAACATGAAAGCCTGCATTTCGTGGCATATTTTTAGAACATGAAAGCCTGCATTTCGTGGCATATTTATAGGGCATAAAGAGGTTGAATAAAGTAAAATAATTAAGGGAAAAATGGTTAATTCGGCGTCCCCCCTTCCCGAGATGCTGCGCCCGGGGGCAAATGTCCCGTAACCCCCCCCCCCCCCCCCCCCCCCCACTCCCCCACCCGACCGCAGCTGTCCCACTAGTTCTAAGGTAGTTGATTACGAACTGTATCTTCTTGTTAATTTGTTTGCGTTCAGTTCAGATTTCGTTTCGAATGTTGCAACTTTGTTCCTCTTTCAGAAGTCTTCGAAGCTGAGTTGGGAGACTGTTTTAGTTCGGGGTGGACAGATCTTCGTTATACCTGGGCAGGTAGATAGAGGTGGTAGTGCAGGAGGGGTGCTGTAAGACGTCCAATCCAGCAAATTAGTTGAGTGCGATCAGCGAACAACATACTTTGGCCTCTTTCAGAACATTTTCATTACTCTTCTTAGCTGTCCATGGTATTCTCAACATTCTTCTGTAAAACCACATTTCTATAGCATCCAGTGATTTTTTGTCTGTTGTACTATTGTCCATGATTCACATCCATATGTTAAGACTGGCTCTACATAACATTTAAGAACTATTTTTCTTGTTTCTATTGTCAAAAATGGATTTCATTTTCCTCACTTTTTTTTTGTAAGCTGCTTTACCTGAGCCATTCTGCATCTCACCTCTATTGTACATCTTCCGTCTGAGGTTAACTATGTTCCCAGATATTTAAATTCATTTACCTGTTTTAATATTGTTCCACTTGTTTTTATTATGCAATGCAGTGATGTCTTTTTCTTTGTTGCTACCATTACTTCTGTCTTTTTGCTATTGAGGCTGAGTCCTTTATTTTTCCTTTCCTTCACCATAATGTCTAAAAGCAGTGAGTACTTACACATATTGGTCGGTACAGTGAGTACTTACACATATTGGTCGGTACAGTGAGTACTTAGACATATTGGTCGGTACAGTGAGTACTTAGACATATTGGTCGGTACAGTGAGTACTTACACATATTGGTCGGTACAGTGAGTACTTAGACATATTGGTCGGTACAGTGAGTGCTTAGACATATTGGTCGGTACAGTGAGTACTTACACATATTGGTCGGTACAGTGAGTACTTAGACATATTGGTCGGTACAGTGAGTGCTTAGACGTATTGGTCGGTACAGTGAGTACTTAGACATATTGGTCGGTACAGTGAGTACTCAGTTTTATTTGCAAGGAGAACATATGCATATTGTTGTTTTGCATTGTACATACAAGTTTACGATTATTTTAAAATTAGTTATCATAAGAATTTCCGTATGTTTAAATCATCATGTGCCATACCGGTTGGCGTAGGTAATCATGTCTCTCCACAATCTTCTATCTACAGTGCATCGTATCAGTTCTGTTGTTGACTGTTTTCCATGCCATGACACCAAGCTATCCAGTATTTTCTCTCTTTGTCGTCCGCGATCTCTCTTTCCTTTTATTTTGCCAGTTGTAACCAAGTATTCCAACTTTCATCTTCTCATGATGTGCCTAAAAAATGTTGATTGCTTCTTTCTGATGTTTTTTAAGAGCTCCCTTTTTGTGTTGGCCTCTTTGAGAACTTTCTCATTGGTCTATTTAGCTGTCCAAGGAACTTTCAACATTCTTCTTAGAAATCCCATCTCCTTGGCCTCTAATCGTCTTTTCATTTGTTTGTCTACTGTCCATGATTCGCTTCCATAGGTCAGAATTGGTTCTATATAGCACCGATGAACTCTCTTTCTCAATTTTATTGACATAGATTTGTTGCATAAGATATTTTTCATTTTCTGAAATGCTATTTTGGCCTGAGCTATTCTGCTTTTTTATTTCCGTGGTGCATCTCCCATCTGATGTTATTATTGTGCCCAAGTATTTGAAACGTTGCACTTGTTTCAGATTTGTCTCGTTTATTTTTATGCTGCATGATGGTGGTGATATATGATGTTTAAATACTTACCTGAATACATGAAGATTTATGTACGGCTTATATACTCTGTTGAGGAAATTGTGTATTTTTACTTTATAAAGTTATCATCGACTTCTTAAATCCTGATAGATGATGTAACCACTGTGCTTTTATATTTAGATTCCTATATCGAATTTTATTGTCAGAAAATTAGCATTGACTACTTAAATCATGATAGATCAGGTAGCTATTGAACTTGTATATTTTGCCATGGTTATTTCATACATACTGTTCTGTGAGACATTCAAGTAGAGAGGATTTTAGTAGTTTATTCCAGCATATAATTGAAGATGTTAATTTACTTTGGTGAATACTTGAACACGTTAATTTACTTCAGCGAATAATTGAACACGTTAATTTACTTCAGCGAATAATTGAACGTGTCAAATATATATATATATATATATATATATATATATATATATATATATGTATATATTCCCATAAGTGCTGTGACCCAATTATTGAATATAAAAACAGTTCAGGAGAGTGGATGTGCATTTTTCTTTTTCCCTTTGGATTAATGAGACTCGTCTGTAACGAAACCACTTCTCGTGCGGATCTGACTTGCAGCAGATTTGACAGAGGGGATGATGATAGAAGACGATGGGGTGAGCATTTAGCGAATCATATGAGGGGGAGGTGTATTTACAGCACTCGGAAAAAAACATGACAAATAATCAACAACAGGAAAAAAAAACAAAGAACAATATATGGTCCGAAGCATAATCGAACACGTACTCCTTGGCACAGCGTCTTGCCTCGAAAAGCCAATGCTAGGGAACACTACACCTGCGTGAAAGACATCACCAATGATGGCTAATTTTTTAGTTATTTAGAAGGATGTAGAACTATATGTAGCTCTTATTAGTACAGTGTGGTTGGTTCTGCTAATTAAATTGTTTCAAACGGCTACGGTGGGGTGGGGGGGGGGGGTGGGGGGGGGGGGTTTGCTATTTCTAGTTTTTTTCTCAGTTCTTCATTTCTGATCTTATCGCTGAGGCTGTTTCCTGTCATTCGCCTAACACACTTCATCTCAGTAGATGTTATTTTGCTTGTTGTTCTTGCATCTAGGGTCCAGGACTGGCATTGGTAGCACAACGTAGGGATTAAGATTGTTTTGTAGAGTGCCCGTTTTGCCTCTAGAGTTATTTCCTTGTTGGACAATAGTGGTGATAGCTGTCCGATGATTTGACAAGCTTTGTTGTATCTTGAGTTTATTTCTGCTGTTTGTGAATTGTCGTTTGTCACTAGACTTCCTAGGTATTTAAATTCCTCCACTTGTTTTAGTTGTCCGCCGTCTGTAGTTATGTTTATTATCTGTTTATCTTTTGCGATATCCATGACTTCTGTTTTGTTGATGTTGATTTTCATGTTGTGTTTACAATAATTGATTACGATAATCTATGATGTAAGCCATATACAGGTAATGACAAGGTCCATGTCTTGTCTAGAGTTGTACGATACTTGAATACAACAGTTCATTAAAACCGGACAGAGAAATGTCTAAACTCTAAGGGCTGTCCGAGGTTTAACAATAAGTGAATACAATATGATATATAGAGTATACAACATTGACATTAGACAAGAAAACAGAACAGAGAATTGAAACCTTTGAAATGTGGATATATAGAATAATAGGTAGAACTGGATAGAAAGAAAAGAAAACAAACGATGAAGTCTTAAAACAACTAAAAATGAAAAGAGAACTACTAAACTCAATTCAAACAAGACAAATGCAATTTTTGGGGTATGTTAAAAGACACAACAGCCTACTAAAAGTAATCTTGGAGGGGAAAATACAAGGTAAAAGATGCAGAGGCAGAACAAGACTAACATGAACGAGTAACATCAAAAGATGGACAAATCAGCCAATGACAACCTGCACCATCAAAGTAAGAGTGGAATTGTGCTACATGGTAGTCAACCTTCGTTGCGGAGATGGCACTCGATGATGATGAATACAGTAATCTATGATGTAAACCATACACAGGTAATGACAAATTCGAAGCCTTGTTCGCAGTTGGATGAAGGAGAAATGAACAAAAATAAATGATATAGAAAAAAAAATAGAAAAAAAAAACCGGTAAAGTTAAAGCTTCATGTAACAAGAGAAAAGCACACAGCGGAACGACGTTTCGGCTCAATAGGCCTTCAGCAGGAACAAACAAACAATACACACACACACACAAATATGTATTTAAATGAAAAATAATAATAATAATATATATGTGTATATATATATATATATATATATATATATAATAACTTCAAACGAGAAAAAGAAATAAAAGGAAAATTGAAAATAAAGACCTCCCTGTATAATCCTATTTATAAGAATCTTAGTGCGCACTGGGTATCTTATTCTTCTGCGATCATGGCTCATTCAGATTAGGATTCAGGACTCTCTTATGAAGGCAGTTATCTGTTTACGTGTTTCGGTTGCCCCGTATACTTTCTATTCCAGGGAGGTGGGTGTGGACCACTTTGTCCTTCTCAGGTCTGTGTACTGGGGGACAATCCTGTAGAAGCACGGGGTATGTGTGCGTGAAAATGTGCGCACATAGCACGCAGTAACAGAAGTTTAAGAAAACAGGTCAGTGTACATACACAAAGCGTAAAGAACTGACTATAAATAGAAGAATATCGGGTACCCAAGAGTAGATACAGGTGTCGTAGAGTGGGGTAAGAGAAATAGGAGACAGACGAAGTGATGCTGTGTGGACTAGTTGTCTGGAATTGTATGATTCATTTTCATGTTCGCCGAAGACGGCACATATGGTGGTTATCTTAGTTCTTCACAAAAGACAGTTTGTTGCTAGTTCTTGTGGTCTTGGTTCTTAGTCCCAGCGTTTCTCTTGGTCTTCCTTAGAGTTACATGATGCTTCCAAAATCAGGCAGTGGTAATAGACTAAGCCTCAAAGCTAAAAACAGAAATAGCTAAACTTGATAATGTTGTTGTTTTGTTTATTATGATTTACTTAATGCATTCGTTTATATCTTGAAATTGGCATGTTCAGAATACAGATGATGAAACACATTTTGTCTTCTTTGTTGATGGCATTCATCTTGTCCTCAGTGACGATAACACTCATTATTATCGTTTTTGTTAATGACACTCATTGTAACGCGTTTGTTAATAACTCGTTGTAACGTTTTTTTACTGACATTCTTTGTAACGTTACTGTTAATAACACTCATTATAACGTTTGTTTACTGACATTCTTTGTAACGTTACTGTTAATAACAATCATTATAACGTTTTTTTACTGACATTCTTTGTAACGTTACTGTAAATAACACTCATTATAACGTTTTTGTTAATGACATTTATTGTAACGCTTGGACTTCTGATTTCACGTTGGCGCGGTCATATGTGTGTGTGTGTGTGTGCGTGCGTGTGTGTGTGTGTGTGTGTGCGTGCGTGTGTGTGTGTGTGTGTGTGTCATATATACGGTATATAGATAGGAAGTTCCACCGTTGGGATCTTCGTCGGTGAAGCGGATGACGTGAATGTGATCTGAAATCTCTTACAGTGTGCACAATAGTGTGTTCTGTGTTGATTGCAATGTACGTCATCATTTGAATACCTGTCAATACGGAGGATAGACGATATGAACCATTGAGGCATAGTCTGAAAAGTGTTCCTTGTTGCAGTTTCCTCATATTCCAAGTCCGGCTTGCTCCAGGAGCTACTGAGTTTAGCGCTCTGTGCACACCGTGAGCTGTGTGTTTCATCCAGATTGTGTTTCGATATTTCGATTGTTTACGATGAATGATGATATCGTATGACGAAGGACAATTCAGCTGCGTTCACTTTCGGTGCCGCTTGGCCTTATGTCTTTTGGCGTGTGCTGTGGCTGCTATGATGGGTACTGCAACTTCCTTTCTTTTGTTTGGATTCTTCAATGCGATGATTTTTAATTCGGATGACTCCTCTAGCACAGGCGGTTGAGCAATTATGGATTTTAATTCGTTTGCAGTGATGCCGGGGCCTTCGAATAACACTAACCATAACCACTGTAACGCTTTTATTATTAAAAATATTTAGAATCATAAAAGGAGCCTAAGCATCAAATTCCAGTGCAACGATTACTACACACTTAATCGGAAGAACCGGGTCATCATCTTCCAAAAAAAAAAAAGACAGTTCATAATCTACTTCGAAACCACACGTACACAGAGTTTAAGATTGCGAAAAAAGACATGTGTTAAAGAACCACAAAATAAAATATGTAATCAAGTCTAAGGCATTGGAAATATGCCCACTAGTCAAAGAAGACATCACAACACACATATACATATTTATGGTCTTTTACATGAGCTGTTTAAGGCAACAAAAGAGGCGAAGACGCGCCTCACTGCAGCAGAGATGGAAGTTGCCAGCGAACCACAGCTGATGGCTTGCGCCAGGATCAGTGAACCAGAACCATCCAGACCCTGCTTCACCTCTCCGTGGTGCCTCCAGTAACAGACTAACCTGTCTAGTCTGGCCAAGCGAGTAGGGATCGAAGAGAAAAGACAACCCGGTATTTAAAAATGTCGTGCTGAAGTCGAATGTGTTGGGCCAAAATGCGCAAATACCACAGATATACTGGAAACCACTACACAACGCAGACACGCCCACCTAACGTCCTTTTAAGGGCGGATGACGAAGGTGTATATTCTTTTAGTCATCTGCATGCAAGCAAAGGCAAAAAAATCCACCGAAAAGACAACTTTGCATGTCCACCTTGTGAATGAAAGAAAAGAGAAAAAGATAAAGATAATAATACCTTTTTTCTTTCGTCTGCTTTTCATCATCACTAGCATTTAGAAGATCGTAAAAATGGACGTAGTTACGTAATATCGTAACTTACAGCAAACTGATATATCTCGGCCTTAGAACACGACGAAACTGACCTCACAACTTCAAGTTTCAAGGCTTATGTTTCTACTTTGGTCCCTATCCATTTAGTGAGGTCTAATTTTCTTCTGATCACCAGATTAAAAGAAAGAGAGATAGAAAGAAATAAGAAAGAAAGAAAGACAGAAAGACAGACAGAAAAAAAGAGAGAATGAAGAAAGAAAGAAAGAAGAAAGAAAGAAAGAAAGAAAGAAAGAAAGAAAGAAAGAAAGAAAGAAAGAAAGAAAGAAAGAAAGAAAGAAAGAAAGAAAGAAAGAAAGAAAGAAAGAAAGAAAGAAAGAAAGTGAAGTGGATATTTAAAAAAAAGTATTTTCCACACAAAAAATCTGAACAAGATTATTATGTTCACTAATTGATATCATATGATAGATCGTTATTCTCAGTGAACATGAACATAGTAACAAGAAAAGCTTTTAACAATCACTATAGAAATGAACTATTTAAATATCTACTTATCTATCTATTGTCCTTTCGAGCCGAAGACGGCACATAGGGCAGAACCACAATCTCAAGAACAGAAACCTTGGTGCCAAAATGGCACATATTGCAGAGATCACTGCGCAAAAATCTATGGCTCTGTTTCCATAACAATACTTTTTACAATGAAAGCTTGTCAAGTCATCGATCAACTCCTTAGTCGCCTCTTACGACATGCCTGGAAGGTCACAGTGTCACTATTCTTTACCTCCCTCATAATGAGGCCCGGGTAACACACACACAATAAATAAGTTCATATTTTGCTTTAATTAACTGATAGTTTGTCTCTTCTCTTAAGCTAAAATTTGCTTGAGCCAGGAGTACAGTTTGTAGTCCAGTAAATTCTTGTCAATTCACTATAGATACTTGTAGATGTTCTAAATTAAAGTTTACAAATATAATTCGTTTACAAGATTCCGGACAAGAACAGTCTCTCTCTCTCTCTCTCTCTCTCTCTCTCTCTCTCTCTCTCTCTCTCTGGTCAACTGAGAATTGTGTAGTGAAAATACTCGTTTGGATTACGTATAGGCAAAGCAGTATAAAGCCACGTCTTATCCCTCTGTTTATTTCTCCTTGATTTACTTTTACCGCTCATCCTAGATGTAGTATAGTTTATATTTATTTCGTTGCACGTGTGTGTTGCTCTCGTTTTTTGAAGAAGGTCGCACGTAGGCCGAAACGTCATTATTTTGTTGTGTTCCTTTTTCATAGAGCTGTCACCATACGTTGTAGGATTATACGTTATAAGCAGTTACTTGTTCCTTGCTGCCAGCTTTACCGCACTGCAATTATTTTCCTCTTCCCCACATCAATGTAACAAGATAATTGGCAGAAGATGAAGTTCAACTCAGAATTTGAATGTGAACCCACTGTATGTTCATTGGAGGTTTATAATATTCTTTACTTAGATCAACAGCTTTTGTTAATTAACAAAAGTGATTTCCACTTTCATTTTGGATGAGATTTGCAATCTAATATAACCTAGAAGACTTAGTCTCGGGGTTGAACGGATCGTGCCCTGCAAAAAAAAAGTACGTAAATTCCCAAGACAATAAGGTTAATAACTTACTATTTGACGTTTTATAGACAGAATAGTCAAAGAAGACAGTGGTACATACGTCATGACCACGAGTAGCATGACAATGGAGGTGATGACAGTGACCAAGGCATTCATTTGATTACAGTCACAAGACTACACCCACGCCTGTATACTGAGTGGTTCGATGAGCATGATAAGAAAAGGGAAGGCGGGCTCTGTACGCATTCAATGGGTAGAGTTATTGCATAAGTCAAAAATACGTAGGGTCACCTTGTCTACATCCCTGGACATGAGGAAGTACGGGGAAATTAAAGAGCGGACTGATTGACTAAAAGCGCTATGTTGAGGACGGTCAACCAATAGATCGGGCGGAGATAATCAATGTCCTCCGAGATGTGGGAAGGGCACAGGACTTCAACAACCATGAGTCCGTGTCACTCATTCGGATGAAAGAGATGGGAGTTAAGATGGGCACAGCCAGAAACGAGAAACTTAGTTGGCGTATAAGAAGACTTATCAATCAACACAGAACTGGTGACGTCAGTCGCTGGACACTGTGGGACTTGCTAGGAGGGGATCTGAGCACCTAAGGACATGTTCGGAGTGCAATGATGATGACCCGCAAATAACTCAATATTTGACATTGCAGAAATGGTCAAAGAGTTTTGGTTTTTCAATGTTGTATTTGCTTACTCTATCAGTGGTGCACACACAGACCAAGTTGATCAAATTTAACGGTATAAATTTTTCCATTTGCTTCCCTTAGAAACCTTTATACTTGATATTCTTCCTGTGGAGAAGCCTACTTCTGCAAATGAGGGTCAAGGCAAAGAAATGAACATAAAGCAAAGTAAAGTAAAGTAAAGTAAAGTAAAGAAAAGTAAAGTAAAGTAAAGTAAAGTAAAGTAAAGTAAAGTAAAGTAAAGTAAAGTAAAGTAAAGTAAAGTAAAGTAAACTAAGAGCCCCGTCACGCCAAGTGGCGTATAGGGAATATGGTGTTAGTGACCATACATTTTTACATACCTTCAACACATGATTTTTGGGGTAATGTGGTCGGTATTACGCTCGTGCCGCTTTACTTTCCCAGAAAAAATCCGGTACCCATTTAAGGCTGGGTGAACCCGGAAGCCGTCGGTTGGGATCGAACCCTACCTCTTGTCCTTTGTAGTCCAGTTCACTGACCACTGAGCTATCGCGGCTCCTTCTCCTATCTAATTCTGCAAATATTCAACACAAGTCTTGTAATCTTCACCAATATATTCTTTGACGTGTATATTTGTGTGCCAACCCACTTTCTTTGATGTATTCTAATCCTTCGCTTACGTTCGTAGACACCAACACTTCCTCAAGTCTATAAATCGGATAAAATAACGCAACAAAATCTCAATGATTTCATAGATTTCTATAGCAGATATGTTTTCTCTTTCAAATTAAGAAATCTTGACACGAAATATAAACATACTAGAATAAAGAGACAACAAGCTCAACTGTGGCAGTTCATCTACAAACACGTTTCTTATCGTCAGATTAAGTTTTTGTGCTTGTGAAAGGAAACACGCTTTCAATGTTGCTTTCATTTTGGGACTTTACAAATAGCAGGGGACGAAGTGAACCATCACGTCATAGTGTGACGTAAACGCTCTCCATATTTGATTACAACAGAGTGCCTCTGTTCTCTATGTCAACATTCAGATAATCTGCTACATGTTGACAACAACAACTGAGAATATAGGCGGGATACCCAACACCGATAATTGGTCTATTTATGATCTTTAAATTTAAAAAAAAAATGGTATCGGTGTATTTCTCACCAAACCTACACAGTTGACGTTGGCAATATCCCAGAGAAAGCAAATACTCTCTTGAAAACTTACGTTATTTTTTTTTATATATGTGATTTGTAATGTGATACTGTCTCAGTGAACAAGGGAAGCCGCGATAGCTCAGTGGTTAGTGAACTGGACTACAAAGGACAAGGGGTAGGGTTCGATCCCAACCGTCGACTTCCGGGTTCACCCAGCCTTAAATGGGTACCGGATTTTTTTCTGGGAAAGTAAAGCAGCACGGGCGTATACCGACCACATTACCCCAAAAATCATGTGCTGAAGGTCTGTAAAATTTATGGTCACTAACACCATATTTCCCTATACGCCACTTGGCGTGAGGGGGGTACATTACTACTTTACTGTCTCAGTGAACCAATATATGCTAGTAGCAGTTTGGTCTGACAGTAGACTCAGCCAGTATGTTTTGTTAGGCTTCAAGCTCAAATTGGGGCGGGAAAGGGGGGGGGGAAGAGAAGGATGTCGGGGGTGGATCTATGTGGTCTCGACGACAGCCATCTGGACCGGACGGTCTCGAGTTCGCATCCCGTCATCATCATGTACCAAGCCTGCTGGGACGAACCCGAAGCAGTGAAAAGTCGAAAACCGTAGGTCAAAATGGCCGCCATGTGAACATAATTGACAGGCAAGTCAAATAATGCCGAAGACGGATGTGTCGGGTCGAAAGATAGAGATATCGTGGTTTTTTTCCGTAGACCGATGACACATCGCGTTCACTCTCACGTACATTATGGCTTTGTTTGGCAAAATAAAATTGGCAGACGTGAAGTTCAACGGTCAACCCAGAATTTGAATGTGCATTCAGCAAGTTGATTAACTGTACGTCGAAGGGGGTGTATTATAATCTTTAGTTAAACTAACAGGGTAGCAGGACAACTACTAGATAATATAATGGCATTGTATAAAAACAGTCAAAGTGCCGTTAGAACATCGAAAGGTCTGTCAGAATGTTTCAGGTTACAACAGGAGTAAGACAAGGATGTGTCCTCTCACCACTCCTCTCCATCATATATATGGACAAAATAAATCATGAAATAACCAACAATAAGGAAAAATCAAATAATAACATAGAAGTAGAAAACTCCAACATCTACGAGCTACTCTTCGCAGATGACCAATGTCTAATATATGAGGATGAAACCTGCTACAACAGCATATAACATCTCTAGATAAAAGTTGCACAAACTACTGTATGAAAATTAACACAGCAAAACAGAGGCTATAAGAATAAGCAAATTAAGACACCCATTAAACATTAAGATCAAAGATAAAGAAATAAAACAAGTAGAATAATTCAAGTATTTGGGCACAATGTTCACAGAAGATGGAAAACTAGACAGAGAAATTGACATGAGAATACAAAAAGCAAATGCTGTCACATACCAGCTTTCACCATTGCTAAGACATCCAAACATTTCTATGCAGCTAAACAACAAATGATAAATAGCATTTTCATACCAACTTTGTGCTATGAAAGTCAAACATGGACCTTTCCTAAATCACATTTAAGAAAGATCAATACATGTGAGATGCGATGCTTGAGAAAAGTAACAGACAACACAAGAAGAGATAGAATACCAAATGAAACCATAAGAAAAATAGTAGGAACAAAACCCTGCCAAGAATATATAGAACAACAACAACTTAAATGGTTTGGCCACCTGGTCAGAATGAATCCTTATCAATCACCATCAAGGGCGTTCTTCTCGAGAATGCATGGAAGAAGACAAAGAGGAAGACCCAGAAGAAGATGAATAGATGCAGTGACAGAGACATGTAACAACAAAGGAAAATCACTAATTCAAACAGTTCAAGAACGACAAATGATATAAACCACGACACCTTTTAGGTATCAGTGAAAAGAGAAAAGAAGAAAGAAAGAAGAAGCTAAATTAACAGCTTACTATTTGGACGTTGCAGAATGGATCACATATTTTTTTATTCTTAAATATGCACGTGCTTACTTAATCGATCGTGCAAACACAAATCTAGCCAGAGAGACAATGAGAAGAACATTGATCAGAGGCAAGAGCAGCAGGAATCGGCACCTTCAATGAGATAGAGTTGCTTGCACAGAACAGAGACAAATGGTGAAGTTTGATAAAAGATCGTCACAAGGATTGAAAACTTCTAGAATAAAAATTTAGATAAGAGAAAGAGTATCTGGGTCTATGCTCTATGTGCCGGCTACGGCTCGAAAGGTCAATAGATAGATAGATAGATAAGTAGGTAAGTAGGTAGGTAGATAGATAGATAAGTAGGTAGATAGATAGATAGATAGATAGATAGATAGATAGATAGATAGATAGATAGATAGATAGATAGATAGATAGATAGATAGATAGATAGATAGATAGATAGATAGATAGATAGATAGATAGATAGATAGATAGATAGATAGATAGATAGATAGATAGATAGATCCTTCGCAACCTTCGTAGCGGAGACGGCACTCGATGATGATGACTATTGTATTATATCTATCTATCTATTGTCCTTTCGAGCCCAAGACGGCATATAAGGCAGAACCACAATCTCAAATACAGAAACCTTGCGTGCCAAAATGATACATATTGCAGAGATCACTGCTGAATATTGTAGTGGACTAATAAAAAGTGGATGTTAACGAATGACGGCCATGATTAAGCTGCATTAAATTGCAAGATGGCGGCCCCCAGATGTTGACGAGACACCACTGGAGACCGAGATAGCTGTTGCCCACTAATCAGAGATATAAGATGCCGCGAAAGTGTGAGGGATGCCGTAAAAATGCTGTTTTAAAAAGACCCAAGACAGTAAGTTTACGCAGAATGTTATGATTTTACAAATCATATTTGTTCTTTGAATAATAATGTGAATAATAATTATAATATTGTGTATGATGATTGTACAACCGTGTCACTCCACTCATCATTACAATCTCTGTTAAAAAAAAATGTAATGCAATAAATTAATATGTGAATAATTAAATTTACTGAGTATATATAACACGTTCATCATCAACTGATCAAGTACCATGCTGGCATAGATGATAGGTGATCTCAATTCTCATCATCCTCAGATCTTCAAATCTTGTCTCTCCACAACTTTCGATTTCGACAGTTATTTATAAATTTATATTATCATTCCTGTTTTTGACCATATGCCAAGCCACTCTCTAAAGACTAAAAAGACTCTCTAACTTAAGCTGTCTGGTATCTAACTTTTCTCTTTGGTTCCCTCTACTCTATAATCTTGTCCCTCAATTTCCCAGCTGCCGCCTCAATAAACTCAATATTCCAGTGATCCCTTCTAATTGACTGAGTCATTATAATTGTATGGCCAAAGAATGATTGTTTCTTCCTCATAAGTTAAGTACTAATCATCATCATGTGCCATACCGGTTGACCTAGGCGATTATGTCCTTTCACAATCTTCTATCTTGCTGCTTGCTTGCTTACGTTTGCCCAATGACTAAAGTATTCTAGAGTATTCGTAGGCTGTAGAATTCCTCTTCGTCATCCGCCCTTAAAAGAACGTTAAGTGGACGTATCTCAATCTGCGTTGTGTTGTGGTTAGTAGTATAACTGTTATATTTGTGTCTTTCGGCCCAACACATCCGACTTCAGCATGACATTTTTGAGTACCGGGTTGTCTTCCCTCTTTGATCCCTGCTCGCTTGGCCAGACTAGACAGGTTCTACAGTGCATCGTATCTATCAGTTCTGTTGTTGACTCTCTTTCTCACTTCTATTGACATAGATTTGTTGCATAAGATATTTTTCATTTTCTGAAATGCTATTTGGCCTGAGCAATTCTTCATTTTATTTCTGTGGTGCATCTTCCATCTGATTTATAATTGTGCCCAAGTATTTGAAACGTTGCACTTGTTTCAGATTTGTCCTGTTTATTTTTATGCTGCATGATGGTGATGATTGTTTCTTCGATATGACTATTACTTCTGTTTTCTTACTATTTAGACTTAGACCTTTCCTGTTGCTTTCTTTACTATTATTTCTATCATTTCTTGTTGTTCATTCTCTGTCTCACTATTAAGACTGTGTCATCCGCATATCGTAATTTATTTATGTTGTAACCGTTGACTTCAATTCATTTTTTGTCTACTATTGATCTCATAATATTTTCGCTGTAAAGTGAAAACAAATCTTGTGACAGATCACAGCCTTATCTGACTCCTTGTTTTATAATTGAAATTGTCCTGTTTGGTTGTTAATTCATATGGCTGCTGTTTGTTGCCAGTACATGTTTTTTATGATTCGCAGATCCTTGCCATTAATTTTGAATTTCTCCAGCATATTGATTATTTACACATGCTTTACTTTGTCAAATGCTTTTGTGTAGCCTGTAAAGTTCATATATAGATCTCTCTTTACCTCTATAGCACTTTCTATCAATGTTCAAGTTAAGTACTGTAAAATAAAAAGCAGAATAGCTCTGGTCAAAATAGCATTTCAGAAAATGAGAAACATTGTATGCAACACAAGTCTATGTAAATGTGAGAAAGAGAGTTCATTAGTGCTATACTATAGTATATATGAGCCACTTCCGACCTATTGAAGTGAATCATGGACAGTAGAAAAACAAATGAAAAGATGATTAGAGGCTATAGAGATGGCATTTCACAGAAGAATGTTGAAACTGCCCTGGATGGCTAAAAAGACCAAGGAGAAAATTCTCAAAGAGTCCAACACAAAAAGGATATCCTAAAAAACATCAGAATGAAACAACATGTTTTGAGCACATCATGTGAAGAGGAAGATTGGAATACTTGGTTACAAATCCTTGAAATGGCAAAATGCAGGGAAAGGGAGATCATACATGATAAAGAATGAAGATACTAGATAGCTTGGTGTCATGGCATGGAAATCAGTCAACAACAGAATTAATATGTTGCATGGTGGATAGAAGATTGTGAGTGGAAGGACATGATCGCCTACACCAACCGGTATGGCACTTGATGATGCTTACTGTAGACTGTGATATTATAATGTTAACAATGAAATAACAACATGGGATGCAGCCACCGGTTTTTTTTTTTCCCCGTTCGCCAGCTTTTACCTCTGACAAAGTCCCTAGAGACTAGGAACTGAATTTTGCATGTTAATCCATTTTTCCCTGGTAGCTATGTGCACAGGGGCCCCTCGCCACACAGGCAGATAACTCCGACTTTGGAGGTATTAATATTTTTTCCGTTGATGAGTAATTGACGCTTCAAGCTGGGCCTCACAGCTGCGACCAGTGGTGTTGCTGCAGAGAAATCATAAATAAAAATCCTAACTGGTGCAGCCAAGATTTGAACCCACAACCTCTCTGTCTCGAGGCCGGCGTCTTGCCTCGAGACCAACCAGTCCCCCCATAGCCACTGGCTTATAATATGGCTCGGGCAAATTGTTCTGTTGTACAGTTCACAGTTGAAATGTTTAGAAGGTAGCCTCGGTAGCCTAGTTGGGAAAACCACCCGACTGGACTACCGATGTTCGGACAACCCGTGTTCGATTCCCGCTGGGAGCAGTGTGAATTGTACTCATGGTTGGAAAAAAAAATACCCCCACGGTCGACCCAGCCGTTGGCAGAAATGGGTACCATGGTATTACCCTGGGAAGGTGAGGAATGTTGCTTCGCATCTGAGTTTCGATGCTTGAGGCGACACTATACAGAAATCTCCTAACATTTCTGGATATGCGGCCGAGCAGATATGGGTGTAAACTCGCGTGTTAAGACGCCGGTTCAGGTCTCGTACTTTACCTTTACCTTACCTATGTTTAGAATTAAAGATTTGGCATTGGTCAAGATGGTCACAGACACAGTGTCCAGTGTTGAGTCATCACCTGGATATAGACACGCAACTGAAACATCACATTATCATCATTAATCATTATAATTATTATAAATTATATTTTTCTTCAACATATTATTCCATTAATATTTTTTAAATTTCAACAATGTTCAGACACTATTTACAGTTTAAAAGTAAAGTAAAGGTTCTGTCCCTTGCATTGCTAGGCGTATAAGGAATATGGTGTTAGTGACCATATTTTTATATGACCACGTCACATTTTTGGTGATGTGGTTGGTATCATGCCAGGCCGCATTTACAATTTGCAAAGAAAAAATAAAAGTTGTTTATTTTGTGAAATTCATTTTAGTTTCATCATCATCACCAAGTACCGGGCCTACTTGTAGGACCACATTATTGTTTGATGTTTCTTCTCTCCTTTCTTTACATTTGTAGTATCATCTCTTTATTATTATTGTATCATCTGTTTCTTCATTTTGTATAGTACCAACGTTGTTAACTTGTCCAACGCGTTGTTGTTGTTGTCGACCCTTTCACTCTTCTTTGTATCAACGTATCAAAGAGATGACATCTCCCTCTAACCTTCAAGGAGGTGACTCAATAATCACAACACGAAACTCTTTTATTACTTGGAGCCCTTCGTTTATTTCTTTATTCTTCAGTTTACTTATAATTTCATGACACCAATGATGCTATCTACTAAATCTGATTAAAATTACAATCCTCTCATTCTCCCTAACCTAGACTATCTTAGATCCTCGTCCATCGTTCTTTATCTAAACCTTCTATCTACGTTATCGGCCGTTTCCCTACTTTGGTACGTTCCCCATCGAACGCACCACCCTAACCTATCTATCTATCCCTAACTATCGGCCTGTTACATTACCTTCTTCTATCCTCTCTAATCCTATCTACTTCATATAACGGTTCATCTCCATGATGTTGTTCACACCTCCAGCACGTCTGCTCTCTTCGATGGTCTGGCTCCAAGTGACCAGTCTTCTCTAGTCTCCTTGCAACCGTAACCCCCCGCCACGTCATGCCCCTTTCTTTACGTCATTTTCTCTTCTGTATAAGTAAGTGCTTAATGTATATTTCCCTATTCTCTATCTCTTGGTGTGTACTTTCCTTCACACCATTTCCCGCCATTATATACTCCTAGCCGTACTTCCTCTGCTATATACTGGCGTAGGTGATCATGTCTCTCCACCACTTTCGATCTTGACAGTTCTTTATCATTTCTGTTGTTGACCTTCTGCAAGCCATTCTCTTAAGCTGTCTGGTATTTTCTCTCTATCTATCTATCGTCCTTTCGAGCCGAAGACGGCACATAGGGCAGAACCTCAATCTCAAAAACAGAAACCTTACGTGCCAAAATGGCACATATTGCAGAGATCACTGCTTCTAAAATCTATGGCTCTGATTCCATAACATACTTTTTACAATGACAGTTTGTCAAGCCATCGATCAACCTCCTTAGTCGCCTCTTATGACATGCCTGGAAGGTCACAGTGTCACTATTCTTTACTCCCTCATAATGAGGCCCCGGTAACACACGGGAACTCTCTTTGCTTCTCTCTATCTCTTCATCCCTCATTTTTCCAGCTGTTCTCTTCTTATTACATGGCCAAAAAATGATGATTGTTTCTATCTAATAATGGAAATTAGCTCTCTTTTTTGCTTTGACCTCTTTCAGAACATCTTCATTACTCTTCTTAGCTGCCCATGGTATTCTGACATTCTTCTGTAAAACCACATTTCTACAGACTCCAGTGATTTTCTTGTCTGTTGTCCTATTGTCCATGATTCACATCCATATGTTAAGACTGGCTCTACATAACATTTAAGAACTCTTTTTCTTGTTTCTATTGTCAAAAATGGATTGCATAGTATCTTCCTCATTTTCTGGAAAGCTGCTTTTGCCTGAGCCATTCTGCATCTCACCTCTTTTGTACATCTGCCATCTGAGGTTAACAAAGTCCCCAAATATTTAAATTCATTTACCTGTTTTAATATAGTTCCACTTGTCTTTATTTTGCACTGAGGTGATGTTTTTTTCTTTGTTGTTACCATTACTTCTGTCTTTTTGCTATTAAGGCTGAGTCCTTTATTTTTGCTTTCTTTCACTATAATGACCAACATTTCTTGTAACTCATTTGCACTCTTAGCGATTAATATTCTATCATTAGCATATATTATGACCTCCAATTGTTATTCCAGGCATGCCCCTTATGGATCTTAAAATAATCTCACTATAAATATTAAACAAATCTGGTGACAGCACACAACCTTGTCTAACACCCTGTTTTGTTTGTTGGAGCTTTCCCAATTGGTTTCCAGTTCCTATGGCCGTTGCTTGTTGCCAGTACATATTCTTTATTATTCTTAGATCTTTGCTGTCTACGTTTATGCTTTCCAAAATTTCCTTTATTTTAGTTTAGTTAAACAAAAAATAATAATAATAAAACAATTGAAGGGTAAGGACCAGGAAGAAACAAAAATATGACTTACTCATTTCTAAAATTAACTTATTTCATTATTTTCTTGTAGACAAGAACTACTAACTTGCTTACACAATAATCATTTTACTGAGTTACTTGCTGTGTCAAAAACATCAACGACACTCAATGGTGATGATGATTTTTTTAAAAACTATCAACACTTCTAGTGGGCTTTGAACCCAGGTCCTTTCAGTCCGGAAGCCGACGTCATACCTCTAGACTAGCTCCATACAAACAACACTCAGTGAGCCATCATCATCGAGTGCCTTCTCCGCAACAAATGTAGGCTACCATAGAGTGCCATTCTGCTCTGCCTCTTGCTTTGATGGTGCAGGTTGTCATAGGCTGATTTATCCATCTTTTGATGTTACTCGTCCATATTAGTCTTGGTCTGCCTCATTTACCTTGTATTTTCCCCTCCAAGATTACTTTTAGTAGGCTGTTGTGTCTTTTAACATGGCCCAAAAATCGCATTTGTCTTGTTTGAATTGTGCTTAGTAGTTCTCTTTTCATTTTTAGTTGTTTTAAGACTTCATCGTTTGTTTTCTTTTCCTTCCATCCAACTCTACCTATTCTTCTAAATATCCACATCTCAAGGCTTCAATTCTCTGTTCTGTTTTCTTGTCTAATGTCCATGTTACTGCACCATATAGGAATATTGAGATGTAACATTTTGCTATTCTTAGGTTAAGCCCTGGTGTTATTTGTTTTTATGTTAGTATGTTCTTCATGACATTAAAATTACTTTTTGCCATTCCTACTCTTTTGTTTATTTCAGTTGTACATTTTCCATCACTGGTTATAGTATGTCCAAGGTAGTTGTAGTTCTGAACTGTCTCAAGGTCTACTCCTTATATTTTGATATCCACTTGTGGGCTTTGAGTATCTTCTTTGTTTATGATCATAGTTTTAGTCTTTTCGATATTCATATCTAATCCATATTTTTTGCTTGTCACGTTTATTTCATTAAGTAATTGTTGTAGATCTTTAGGATTTACTGCTAGTAGTACAGTATCATCAGCATCTCTTAGGTTATTGATTATCTTTCCATTAATTTGTAGGCCTGACATCTCTATGATGTTTTTAAAGATTTGCTCAATGTATAGATTGAACAAGCTTGGTGATAGGATGCATCCTTGTCTTACTCCTTTTTTTTTATATCAATGGGTGTAGAGTTCTCTTTGTTATATTTTATTATTGTTGTTTGCTCCCAGTATAGATTACATATTAGTCGTATGTCCGTGTCATCTAGATGTATCTCTTTTAGGCATTCTATAAGTTGTTTGTTGTGTACTCTATCAAAAGCTTTGGTGTAGTCTATGAAGCAGGCATATATTGGTTTGTTTATTTCTGTGTATTTTTCGATTATGTTCTCATGCAGAATATGGCTTCTTTTGTCCCGCTATTTTTCCTAAATCCAAATTGCTGCTCATCTAATTCAGTATTGATTTTATTCTGAATCCTTCCTTGTATAACTATTAGCAAGATTTTTGTAACATGGCTCATTAGGTTTATTGCTCTAAAGTCACTGCATTCAACTGCACCATTCTTTTTAGGCAATGCAATGAAAGTTGATGTTTTTAGTTCATTTGGTATGTATCCTGTGTGGTATATGTCGTTGCATATGTCTGTAATCACTTCAATGCCAAAATCTTCTAGTGCTGCTCACCTCTAACTCTATGTGTAAAAAACAGTCGCGTCCGCACCTCCGGGCACGTACTTGATAATGATGAGACCCAACAGACAATAATATCCAACAATCAGCTACCATATTTACTTTGCTTGATTCCTCTCGTCTCAGACACAGCTCATTAACAGCTAATGTATCTATCTTTTATTTTCTCCTTATTTACGCTGTGTGGTTTCCTCCCTTCCATGTTTTCTCTAATTGGACACATGCTAACTTCTGTCCTACATTGTCCGTCATTGACTATCTGGTGTCTCCTTTATTTTCCTGCGTCTAGTGACAGTCTTGTTGTATTTTTTCTTCCCCCCCCCCCTCCATCTCCTCCGATATTGCTCCCTGTATATCGGAACCACCAAAACAAAGCACAGACATTTCCCCCAGAATGCCTCCCACGTTTCTCCATTTGTCAAAACCTGCCATGTTGTTACAACAGCCTCATGGTCACGTGCGTGAATAGTCACCCGGGCAATAACATTGACTTTATAAACAAGTTCTGGTCTTGACTGTTGACCCATGCCCTATTGTCTGGCCAGATTTTAAATAATTGGCAACCTCAAGCTTAACTAAACACAATTCTTGGCCGAGCTGGTTCTCTGGCTGGCGGTTTCCGTAAATTAAAATTTAAGATAAAAGTCGAAGTTTGATTGCCATCTGAAAGTAGACACTTTCGCCTCAGTCCAACTTGACCATTGTAAAGTGAAGGTCAAAGACGTATAATTTCGGGGGAAGGGAGATACTAGGCAATCGAATGTAGAGGTCATATGGGTCTTTGATTATCCCCCACCCCTTTTTCTTCAAATACATATCCCAACTCAGCAAACTATGAAAGTAAAAATGTATTTTCGTTCCGTTTACGCCCCCTAGTGTCGTCCATCATGTTTTGTGTCCATATTTAGCAATGACCACCGCACATCTATAGTGTGGTCGGCATCACGCCAAGCCGGGAGGCCTACATTCCCAGTTAGAATTTGTGTCATCTGTTTTCAGAGACTATATGACCTCTGTAGTCGTTGTGGTCCTGAACTAAAATATCACATTTGTAAATTAAACCGGACCCACGTGGTCTGTAGCCGAATGGACTGATCACTCTGCCACCGCGGTTTCAGCGAGCCGTGTAACTCATTCTTTTTGTAACTGGGTCGTCATGTTGAGTTGGGTCCCACTTTCACTTTATCGTCAAGTTTTGTGAGGCCCACATTCACTTTATCGTCAAGTTTTGTGAGGCCCACTTTCACTTTATCGTCATGTTAATCTGGAACCTATATTCAGTTAATCGTTAAGATTGGGTGGGACCCACATTCACCTTATCATCATGCTAAGGTGGGACCCACATTCACCTTATCATGCTGATGTGGGACCCACATTCACCTTATCATCATGCTGAGGTGGACCCGCATTCACCTTATCATCAATTTAAAATGGAACCCATATTCACTTTACCGTCAAGTTTGGTGGATCTACATTCACTTTATTATCCAATTTAAGTCAAGTTTTGGTGGACCCACAAGCACCTGGTCAACAGTCCACTGTGTCATGTTAAATTCTTATATCCACTAACACGTGTCCATATGCCGCTCTGTGAAGTTGCCACTTTTTTAATCAGCTTTTTTGTGTTCAGTTTTATCTTGTATTGGACTGGCATCTAATGTTCAATCTAATTATTGGTAGCTGGGTGGCCAAGAGGTACTCTGTGGTTTCTTCGTGGACTCACCCTCCACCGGTCTCTGAGTATTAGGATCCTTTGTCTAGCCCTCTCGGATACCAACGAAAAACATGGGGTCTCGTGTGCACACAGCGCAACCCTGGCAGTTAAAAACTATAAAAGAGTAGGATAAAATGGCCACTTCCCAGGACAACATTGTTAATCAATTAAAAATATATCCATGCTGAAGACAGATGTGTTGCGCCAAAAGGCGCAGAGTCCCGATTTGGTGTAAACTAGTGACCCAACGCTTCCATGTCCATCTATTGAACACTGCAGCAGAAGAAGAAGATTAGTTACGATTTTGAGTCACACAAATTTAATGATGGCCTAATTTTTGTTCCAGTGGTTTAGGTTGGTGGGGGGTTGTTAGAGATAAGGGTTGACCATTACAGATTCATGAATGAGTACCTTTTGTTAGGGAAGATAATACAGCGATGACGATCGCACCAAAATTGCAGAGTTTAGATTAATCTGAGGCCAAAACACGCGCTGCCCCAGGATCATTGTTTACCTCATAAAGATCTGTCTTTAGAATAGCGTGTCAAATCATCACTGTTGTTCGACAAGGAAAAAAAAAAACGCTAGCGGCAAAACGGGCACTTACAACATAATCTTCATCCCAATGCCAGAGGCCTGGCCGCTAGACACAAGAACAATAAGAAAACAAAAAAATAGCCATTTCCGAGATGAAATGTGTTAGACCACTTAGACGGTTGGCCGGAAACAGCCTGAGAGATAAGATCTGAAGTGAACTGTGAAATAAAAAGGCTGGGAATAGTTCCCGCCATTGAATACATAAAGAAATAACAGACAAAAATGGTTTAGCCACGTTATAGACAGAAAGATCTAACAACAGCACAATGAGTCTTTAGTAAACGCTACGAGATCACCAGACCCAAGGGCCAATCATAAAAAAAAGATGGATTGGTGGAATATTAGAAACACTAGGAAACATAACAGCAACAGAAGTCAACAGAAGAACAAAAGATGGATTGGTGGAATATTAGAAACACTAGGAACCATAACAGCAACAGAAGTCAACAGAAGAACAAAGGATGGATTGGTGGAATATTAGAAACACTAGGAAACATAACAGCAACAGAAGTCAACAGAAGAACAAAAGATGGATTGGTGGAATATTAGAAACACTAGGAAACATAACAGCAACAGAAGTCAACAGAAGAACAAAGGATGGATTGGTGGAATATTAGAACACTAGGAAACATAACAGCAACAGAGGTCAACAGAAGAGCAAAATATGGATTGGTGGAATATTAGAAACAATGGGAAACATAACAGCAACAGTAGAGCAAAAGATGGATTGGTTGAATATTTGAAACACTAGGAAACATAACAGCAACAGAAGAGCAAAAGATGGATTGGTTGAATATTTGAAACACTAGGAAACATAACAGCAACAGAAGAGCAAAAGATGGATTGGTAGAATATTTGAAACACTAGGAAACATAACAGCAACAGAAGAGCAAAAGATGGATTGGTAGAATATTTGAAACACTAGGAAACATAACAGCAACAGAGAAGCAAAAGATGGATTGGTAGAATATTTGAAACACTCGGAAACATAACAGCAACAGAAGAGCAAAAGATGGATTGGTAGAATATTTGAAACACTAGGAAACATAACAGCAACAGAAGAGCAAAAGATGGATTGGTAGAATATTTGAAACACTAGGAACATAACAGCAACAGAAGAGCAAAAGATGGATTGGTAGAATATTTGAAACACTAGGAAACATAACAGCAACAGAGAAGCAAAAGATGGATTGGTAGAATATTTGAAACACTAGGAAACATAACAGCAACAGAAGAGCAAAAGATGGATTGGTAGAATATTTGAAACACTAGGAAACATAACAGCAACAGAAGAGCAAAAGATGGATTGGTAGAATATTTGAAACACTAGGAAACATAACAGCAACAGAAGAGCAAAAGATGGATTGGTAGAATATTTCAAACACTAGGAAACATAACAGCAACAGAGAAGCAAAAGATGGATTGGTAGAATATTTGAAACACTCGGAAACATAACAGCAACAGAAGAGCAAAAGATGGATTGGTAGAATATTTGAAACACTCGGAAACATAACAGCAACAGAAGAGCAAAAGATGGATTGGTAGAATATTTGAAACACTAGGAAACATAACAGCAACAGAAGAGCAAAAGATGGATTGGTAGAATATTTGAAACACTCGGAAACATAACAGCAACAGAAGAGCAAAAGATGGATTGGTAGAATATTTGAAACACTAGGAAACATAACAGCAACAGAAGAGCAAAAGATGGATTGGTAGAATATTTGAAACACTAGGAAACATAACAGCAACAGAAGAGCAAAAGATGGATTGGTAGAATATTTCAAACACTAGGAAACATAACAGCAACAGAGAAGCAAAAGATGGATTGGTAGAATATTTGAAACACTCGGAAACATAACAGCAACAGAAGAGCAAAAGATGGATTGGTAGAATATTTGAAACACTCGGAAACATAACAGCAACAGAAGAGCAAAAGATGGATTGGTAGAATATTTGAAACACTAGGAAACATAACAGCAACAGAAGAGCAAAAGATGGATTGGTAGAATATTTGAAACACTAGGAAACATAACAGCAACAGAGAAGCAAAAGATGGATTGGTAGAATATTTGAAACACTCGGAAACATAACAGCAACAGAAGAGCAAAAGATGGATTGGTAGAATATTTGAAACACTCGGAAACATAACAGCAACAGAAGAGCAAAAGATGGATTGGTAGAATATTTGAAACACTAGGAAACATAACAGCAACAGAAGAGCAAAAGATGGATTGGTAGAATATTTGAAACACTAGGAAACATAACAGCAACAGAAGAGCAAAAGATGATTGGTAGAATATTTCAAACACTAGGAAACATAACAGCAACAGAGAAGCAAAAGATGGATTGGTAGAATATTTGAAACACTCGGAAACATAACAGCAACAGAAGAGCAAAAGATGGATTGGTAGAATATTTGAAACACTAGGAAACATAACAGCAACAGAAGAGCAAAAGATGGATTGGTAGAATATTTGAAACACTAGGAAACATAACAGCAACAGAGAAGCAAAAGATGGATTGGTAGAATATTTGAAACACTCGGAAACATAACAGCAACAGAAGAGCAAAAGATGGATTGGTAGAATATTTGAAACACTAGGAAACATAACAGCAACAGAAGAGCAAAAGATGGATTGGTAGAATATTTGAAACACTAGGAAACATAACAGCAACAGAAGAGCAAAAGATGGATTGGTAGAATATTTCAAACACTAGGAAACATAACAGCAACAGAGAAGCAAAAGATGGATTGGTAGAATATTTGAAACACTCGGAAACATAACAGCAACAGAAGAGCAAAAGATGGATTGGTAGAATATTTGAAACACTCGGAAACATAACAGCAACAGAAGAGCAAAAGATGGATTGGTAGAATATTTGAAACACTAGGAAACATAACAGCAACAGAAGAGCAAAAGATGGATTGGTAGAATATTTGAAACACTCGGAAACATAACAGCAACAGAAGAGCAAAAGATGGATTGGTAGAATATTTGAAACACTAGGAAACATAACAGCAACAGAAGAGCAAAAGTTGGATTGGTAGAATATTTGAAACACTAGGAAACATAACAGCAACAGAAGAGCAAAAGATGGATTGGTAGAATATTTCAAACACTAGGAAACATAACAGCAACAGAGAAGCAAAAGATGGATTGGTAGAATATTTGAAACACTCGGAAACATAACAGCAACAGAAGAGCAAAGATGGATTGGTAGAATATTTGAAACACTCGGAAACATAACAGCAACAGAAGAGCAAAAGATGGATTGGTAGAATATTTTGAAACACTAGGAAACATAACAGCAACAGAAGAGCAAAAGATGGATTGGTAGAATATTTGAACACTAGGAAACATAACAGCAACAGAGAAGCAAAAGATGGATTGGTAGAATATTTGAAACACTCGGAAACATAACAGCAACAGAAGAGCAAAGATGGATTGGTAGAATATTTGAAACACTCGGAAACATAACAGCAACAGAAGAGCAAAAGATGGATTGGTAGAATATTTGAAACACTAGGAAACATAACAGCAACAGAAGAGCAAAAGATGGATTGGTAGAATATTTGAAACACTAGGAAACATAACAGCAACAGAAGAGCAAAAGATGGATTGGTAGAATATTTCAAACACTAGGAAACATAACAGCAACAGAGAAGCAAAGATGGATTGGTAGAATATTTGAAACACTCGGAAACATAACAGCAACAGAAGAGCAAAAGATGGATTGGTAGAATATTTGAAACACTCGAAACATAACAGCAACATAAGAGCAAAAGATGGATTGGTAGAATATTTGAAACACTAGGAAACATAACAGCAACAGAAGAGCAAAAGATGGATTGGTAGAATATTTGAAACACTAGGAAACATAACAGCAACAGAGAAGCAAAAGATGGATTGGTAGAATATTTGAAACACTCGGAAACATAACAGCAACAGAAGAGCAAAAGATGGATTGGTAGAATATTTGAAACACTAGGAAACATAACAGCAACAGAAGAGCAAAAGATGGATTGGTAGAATATTTGAAACACTAGGAAACATAACAGCAACAGAAGAGCAAAAGATGGATTGGTAGAATATTTGAAACACTAGGAAACATAACAGCAACAGAGAAGCAAAAGATGGATTGGTAGAATATTTGAAACACTCGGAAACATAACAGCAACAGAAGAGCAAAAGATGGATTGGTAGAATATTTGAAACACTAGGAAACATAACAGCAACAGAAGAGCAAAAGATGGATTGGTAGAATATTTGAAACACTAGGAAACATAACAGCAACAGAAGAGCAAAAGATGGATTGGTAGAATATTTCAAACACTAGGAAACATAACAGCAACAGAGAAGCAAAAGATGGATTGGTAGAATATTTGAAACACTCGGAACATAACAGCAACAGAAGAGCAAAAGATGGATTGGTAGAATATTTGAAACACTCAGAAACATAACAGCAACAGAAGAGCAAAAGATGGATTGGTAGAATATTTGAAACACTAGGAAACATAACAGCAACAGAAGAGCAAAAGATGGATTGGTAGAATATTTCAAACACTAGAAACATAACAGCAACAGAGAAGCAAAAGATGGATTGGTAGAATATTTGAAACACTAGGAAACATAACAGCAACAGAAGAGCAAAAGATGGATTGGTAGAATATTTGAAACACTAGGAAACATAACAGCAACAGAAGAGCAAAAGATGGATTGGTAGAATATTTGAAACAATAGGAAACATAACAGCAACAGAGGTCAACAGTAAAGAACGCAAATTATATCTCCTCTTGATGCTGAAAGGGAGCCGCGATAGCTCAGTGGTTAGTGAACTGGACTACAAAGGACAAGAGGTAGTGTTCGATCCCAACCGACGGCCTTTAATAGGTACCGATTTTTTTTCTGGGAAAGTAAAGTGGTACGGGCGTAATACCGACCACATTACCCCAAAAATCATGTGCCGAAGGTCTGTAAAATGTATGGTCACTAACACCACGTCCCCTCTACGCCACTTGACGTGACGGGGTACTTTACTTATTTTTTTTTCGGCGTTGAAAGACAAATGAGGAAGGAAAGAAGAAAGAAGCTGTGTTTACCTTGCGTTTCTAGTAAGTAAAGGTTTCCTCCCCTGCCTTGCTAGGCGTATGGTGAATATGGTGTTAGTGACCACATTTTTTCCGAGACCATGGCACATTGTTAGGTGATGTGGTCGGTATCACGCCGGAGCGCTTCTACTTCCCAGAAAACAAATATGTGGTACATATTTTAGAGGCTGGGTGAACCCCTTGAGCCTTGCGGGTCCGAAATGAAATCCGGCACTTCTGGGGATCGAACCCTAACTCTTCTGATCAGGAAGCGGGGCTCCCGAGTCTCTGGTAAAAAAAAGTAAAGTTAAGAGTCCTCGTCCCGCCAAGTGGCGTATAGGGAATATTGTGTTAATGACCATATAATTTACAGACTTTCATTCAGCACATGAATTTTGGGGTAATGTGGTCGGTGTTACGCCCGTGCCGCTTTACTTTCCCAGAAAAAAAAATCAGGTACCCATTTAAGGCTGGGTGAACCCGGAAGCCGCCGGTTGGGATCGATCTCTACACCTTGTCATTTGTAGTCCAGCTCACTAACCACTGAGCTGTCGCGGCTCCCGTGTCTCTAGTGGGTTTGGTCAAATCCCTTCCATAACATTAAGGATAATCATCATCATCATCGTGTGCCTTCTCCGCAACGGAGGTTGGCTACCATGGATCGCCATTCTACTCTGTTTCTTGCTTTGATGGTGCAGGCTGTCATAGATTGACTTGACCATCTTTTGATGTTACTCGTCCAAGGATAATCACTCCCTGAATATCGTTGTCGGACCCTCTCTGGACTCGCTGATGCGGCACTTGGTGTAACACAGCCGGAAAATCCCCTGCATGTGATCTCTCTCTCTCTCTCAGAGCTCAGCCTGTCTAAACAGGGGCGTTGGCTGGACAGATGAGTCCTAGGGAGTGATCAGTGGACGGTCGGGCCGGTACAACAAATGTGATGCCATCTGTTGTTGAATCAAATCAGGAAGACGGAAGCGGGCCTTAATAATCCCCCTTGCATTTGCCGACACGACTTGGTTGGTGCGTTTCAGGTCCGGGTAATTATTGGAGCATGACCCCATGGAGTTTGGTAGGGATGTCTACATTTGGGGCAGCCTGACGACCGATAGTTAGTTCGTTCAGAAATTCGTACCCATAGAGTTTATTAATTATCTCGGAAACTGTTTTCTGAATTTCTGTAATTCTTTTTCATTAAATCTTATTTTTTTCCACCGACCTTAAGATTTTATAACATTTAGGTACAAGGTAGTCTGAATTTTGCACAAATCGTTATTTGTTATAATTGTAGGAAAATATCAAACCGTGTGCTCTAAACATTAGATTTCACTGTAAATTATGTTAATTTTCTAACAAACCTCTTAGTGGATTGCGGCTTACAAGTTACGGTTCAGTGAGCGCTAGATGGTGCTAAGATTGTGCGGAGAGCACGTGAAATTTGCCTTTTTAAACGATGAGTCAATTATAACAAATGTGGGTATTGTAAAATCCTAAAAATTAGGACAACCAAGAAAATAATATTTTTATATACCTGAAAGACGCACAAATCTTTCCTAAATGCATGACAGTAGGGACAAATATCAGACTTAAGGTCGGTGAAAAAATAAGATTTCATGAAAAAGAATTACAGAAATTCATCAAACAGTTTCTGAGATAATTAATAAACTCTGTGGACACAAATTTCTGAACGAACTATACCAGGATCGGTTATTTAAAAAAGATGACATATCAGGTCGTATCATTTAGAGGTGGACATCTTCTTTGATGGTATTATCTTCCCCAACCCTGGGAGTCTGGTGCCCATTTTTTGTTTTCAATATTTATTTTGTTAGCTCCTTTAAGTGGGGAGTGTCAAACACGAGGAAGACCAAGAAATGCTTGGAGAAGACAGACAGAAGCAGAGATGAAGATGATGGGAAGACATGGAATGATCTTAAAAGAATGGCAAGAAACAGAACGACTTGGAAAGTGTTTGTTGAAGACCTATGCTACACTGGGAGCTGAAAGGTAGAAGAAGAAAGAATCTGCTATTGACATCTCACCTCCCTGGCTGATCTTCTCTACAGGGAGATGCTCTTTGTAAAGATTGCTTTTTCTGGGCATTCGAGGAGGAGATTCATCAGACAATCTCAGGCGAGCGACTGTTCTCCCCTGGGGATTCTGTCGCCATTGGGGCCTCAGGTGGTAAAGGTGAGTTCATGTGTTTATCTCCCTTTTTGGCTTTGATAGATAAATATATGTGTTTATGAGTCATGGACAATAGGACAATAGACAAGAAATCACTGGAGGCTGTAGAAATGTGGTTTTACAGAAGAATGTTGAGAATACCATGGACAGCTAAGAAAAGTAATGAAAATGTTCTGAAAGAGGCCAAAGCAAAGAGAGAGCTAATTTTCAATATTAGGAAGAAACATTCATTTTTTGGCCATGTAATGAGAATAGCTGGAATATATTGTAACAACTGGGAAAATTGAGGGACAAAGAAATAGAGAGAAGTAAAGAAAGAAAATACCAGACAGCTTGGAGACAGAGAATGCAGAACATCAACAGCAGAAATGATTAATAACTGTCGAGATCGAAAGTTGTGGAGAGACATGATCACCTACATCTGTGTACATAATCTGTCTACATTAGACCTAGTTTTGCTGCTATCTGTCATAAATTGGCCTATTTTAACTGTAATCTGTCTACATTAGACCTAGTTTTGCTGCTATCTGCCATACATTGGCTTATTTTAACTGTAATCTGTCTACATTAGACTTAGTTTTGTTGCTATTAAATTGACCTATTTTAATTGTAATCTGTCTATTAGACCTAGTTTTGTTGCTATTAAATTGACCTATTTTAACTGTAATCTGTCTGCATTAGACCTAGTTTTGCTGCTATCTGTCATACATTGGTCTATTTTAACTGTAATCTGTCTGCATTAGACCTAGTTTGAACATGCTGTACCCTAAACCGACCATGATCTATGTCCAGACTCTACAGTGCTGGCTTATACCCTAAAACTGCTGAATGAACGTTACAACTATGGTCTCAAGCTCTTCCTGCTGTCTGTGGATGAGGGCATCACTGGTTACAGGGATGACTCCCTTGAGGTTAGTATTAAAGTATTATTATTATTATTTGAAGATTGCAGACAATTAAATTTTGTGATTGGTGAGGCGGAGATGCAGGCCTTGATCTTTGAGAATTCACTTGAGGGTGTGGCAGTCTTCTAAACTGATGGGTCTGTTGTTTGGCATTCACCTACACTGATGGGTCTGTTGTTCAGCAGTCATCTACACTGATGGGTTTGTTGTTTGGCATTCACCAACACTGATGGGTCTGTTGTTCAGCAGTCATCTACACTGATGGGTTTGTTGTTCAGCAGTCACCCACACTGATGGGTCTGTTGTTCAGCAGTCATCTACACTGATGGGTCTGTTGTTCAGCAGTCATCTACATGGATGGGTCTGTTGTTTAGCAGTCATCTACACTGATGGGTCTATTGTTCAGCAGTCATCTACACTGATGGGTCTGTTGTTCAGCAGTCATCTACACTGATGGGTCTGTTGTTCAGCAATCATCTACATTGATGGCCTGTTGTTTGGCAGTCACCTACACTGATGGGTCTGTTGTTCAGCAATCATCTACATTGATGGGCCTGTTGTTTGGCAGTCACCTACACTGATGGGTCTGTTGGTTAGCAGTCATCTACACTGATGGGCCTGTTGTTTGGCAGTTACCTACACTGATGGGTCTGTTGTTTAGCAGTCATCTACACTGATGGGCCTGTTGTTTGGCAGTTACCTACACTGATGGGTCTGTTGTTTAGCAGTCATCTACACTGATGGGCCTGTTGTTTAGCAGTCATCTACACTGATGGGTCTGTTGTTTAGCAGTCATCTACACTGATGGGTCTGTTGTTTGGCAGTCACCTACACTGATGGGCCTGTTGTTTGGCAGTTACCTACACTGATGTGTCTGTTGTTCAGCAGTCATCTACACTGATGTGTCTGTTCAGCAGTCATCTACACTGATGGGTCTGTTGTTTGGCAGTCATCTGCACTGCTGGGTCTGCTGTTTTTTCATCGGCACTGATAAGTCTGCTGTTTTTCATCTACACTGATGAGTCTGCTGTTTTTCATCTACACTGATGGGTCTGCTGTTTTTCATCTACACTGATGGGTCTGTTGTTTGGCAGTCATCTACACTAATGGGTCTGTTGTTTGGCAGTCATCTACACTGATGGGTCTGTTGTTTGGCAGTCATCTACATTGATGGGTCTGTTGCTCGGCAGTCATCTACATTGATGGGTCTGTTACCATTGGGTCTGTTGTTTTGCAGTCATCTACACTTATGGGTCTGTTGTGCGGCAGTCATCTACATTGATGGGTCTGTTACCAATGGGTCTGTTGTTCGACAATCATCTACACTAATGGGTCTGTTGTTCGGCAGTCATCTACATTAATGGGTCTGCTATTTAGCACTGTCAGAGCTCATGGGCCTTCATGGCTCAGGTCAAAGGAAGGACAGCTCAGGAGGAGAGCAGTGCTTTTGTGGTAACATCAAGTAGTTTGACCATGGAGATCATGGCAGTAACTAAAGCGATGGCCTGGTTAGAAACACAACCTTTTACTCAAGTATGTTTTCTGTTTGTGACTTGATTATGCTCAGGAAAATTGAAGAAGGCTGGGCTTGGTTTTGAAGGTGGTGTTTGGGGTCACTAAAGAACTATGGACTGGCAGGCATAATTTTTGTCTTTGTCCCTGGACACTCATATGTGGAAGAAAATAAATGAGCTGGCAGGAGCAATGGACTAGCTGACATTCTGAATGCCCTCAGGGAGATAGGGCAAACTAATGATTCAATGATCAAGAATCTACAATCATGGCCAGACTGCATGAACATCAGGTCAAAATTGGAGATGTCAGAAAGAAGTGCTATATCAGGAAACACATAAGGATAGCAAATCAACACTGAACTGGAGTCATCAGTCTCCACACACTTGGGGAAGAGATCTGATCACTTACAGATGTATCTGATGTGCAATAAGGATGATCTGTTGACTAAACTAAACTAGTATTAACTCTACCTTACTTCAGGCAGACTTTTCTTTATTGGCTCTTTTGTTCTCTTCCTATTATCAAATCACAAATTTGCCCCATTGTTTGTCCATCTTTCCATGTCTTTGAGTCATACTGTAGTCTCTGTTGTATGGCCACAGTAGTGGAGTAGGTCACCTAGAGGTAAGATATCAACCTCTGAAGAGGAAGGACTTATATTCAAATCCAACCACTGACAGTGAGAGTTTTTCACTTTGAATCCATGATTTCTTCATGACTTTACGCTCCCGTGGTCTCTGGGTAGTAAGATTCGTTACCTAGTAAGAAGACTAATCAACCAACACAAATCTGGAGTCGTCAGATGCTGGATACTTCGAGACTTGCTAGGAGGGGATCTGAGCACCTACGGACATGTTCGGAGTGCAATGATGATGACCCGCTAATAACTCAATGGCGAAAAACAGGTCTCATGTGCACACATGCATGTTTAAGAACCCCTGACAGTTAAAAGTTAAAAGAATAGGCTCAGCTGCTCAGACAAAGATGATAAGTGAATATACTCATGCCAAAGATGGGTGTGTCAGGCTGAAAGGTGCAGATATTGTAGCTTTGCCATAAATTAGCAATACAACACATCCATGCCCACTTAATAGGTCAATGCAAAGAAGAAGAAGAAGAATAATTTGTACGATAAGACAAGTCTAACATGTATGCAGAATTAATCTTTGCTCAACAGGCAGAACAGTCAAAGAAGACAGTGGTGCATATATTATGACCACAAATAGCATGACGATGGAGGTGATGGCAGTGACCAAGGCATTCATCTGGTTAGAGTCATAAGTCTACACCCACGCCTGCATACTAAGTGATTTGATGAGCATGATAAAAAAGTGGAGGCTGGCTTTGTATGCAGGCAATGGGTACAGTCATTGCAGAAGTCAAAAATAGGAAGGGTCCCGTTGTCTACGTCCCTGGATATGTGGGAGTATGGGGAAATGAAAGAGCAGGCAGGTTGCCTAGCTGCGCTGTCGTTGAAGACGGTCAACCAATGGGTCGGGCGGGCATCATCAATGCCCTCCGAGATGTGTGAAGGGCACAGGACTTCAACAACCATGAGCCCACGTCACTCATTCAGATGATCGAGATGTGAGATAAGATGGGCACAGCCAGAAACGAGAAACTTAGTGGGCGTATAAGAAGACTAATCAACCAACACAGAACTGGAGTTGTCAGGGGCTGGACACTGCGGGACTTGCTGAGGAGGGGATCTGAGCACCTATAGACATGTTCAGAGTTCAATGATTATGACCCGCAAATAACTCAATAGAAAAATGTTGCTATTGAGAACTTTTGACTCCAGCTTGTCCAGAAGGATTGATCTACGTGAGCATAGTAAAGATTTGAGATAAATTTTGTTTCTTCCTATATCTACCACTTGTGTTTATTTTTGGATAACTAATCATACCACTGACAGATGTCAATGTTTACTGCCATTTTTTTCCTTCTCTCTCTCTCTCTCTCTCTCTCTCTCTCTCTCTCTCTCTCTCTCTCTCTCTCTATGATCAGGACTCAATCAGAGTAGGATTCCAGACTCTCACATGAAGTCAGCTGTCAGGTTAAGTGTGTTGATCGCCCTCACAGACGGAACATCACAATTAGAGTCTGCCAGATCAACTCTGATTGAACACCCATTAAAACGTTGCACTGTGTTCTGCGCCAGTGGCCCAGTGCATCCGATTTCAGCCAGCATTTTATTCAGATTAGCTTTCCTTAGCCTTTGATTGTCCCCAATCTTCCTGCAAGGCAGCAGATGATCTTTTCTGTAGGGGGATTCTGCCCTTGGATGGTCGACCCTCCCAGGTTTACGAGCACCATCTGCTCGAGTCACTAGAGGTGACTAACACAGACATGCACACACAAAGATATGAGTTGTGACAAACACAGACATGCACACAGCGATATGAGGCATGACTAACACTGACACACATCAATATATATGACACATGACTAACATAGACATGCACATAAAGATATGAGATATGTCTTTTTCCTTCAGACGGTGAAAAGAAACCAGCATCAGTACGAGCTGCCGCTGACTATTGTTTCATATGAGGTGAGAGGTTATGTTGTCTGTGGTTTAATTAATGATGACATCAGTTTTGATGTCAGAAGTTGTGTTGTACAGAGTTGAATTAACCCTAGATGACAACATCTATCTGTGACTGACGTGTTTAAGATACCGTAGTAGAAATTACTACCACTTCATTGTAACATTCCTGATTGATTTTTGATCCTTCCTGTGCTGTTCGACATTGCATAGGACATTGTAGTATTTGTCGACACCCATCTCTATTCTGAGCAAGATGTTTGATCTTATCTAATGAGTCTATGCCTGCCAACTTTGCTTCTCTTATATGTTATTTTTAGTGTCTCTTTAGGTGTTCCTCTTTTTCTGTATCCTGATGTTTCCCTTTGAAGAGCCTGTTTTGGAATTCTCTTGTTCTCTTCTTAGCATATGTCCAACATATGCTGATCTTCTTTCCTTAATTGTAGATGAGATCTTTGGTTGCAAGGCCATTTCTTTGATCTCAATATTAGTCTTGAATTCATTCCATTGTACACAAAGTATTTTTCTTAGGCATTTGTCTTCAAAAGCATTTAACTTTTCTCAATCTCTTTTGACTGCCAATTTGTTTTGCAGTTTTCACATGCATAGGTAAGTGTTGATAGTACAGTTGTAGCATTAGGAGCTATAAAATTATTATTTTCTTTTAACTTTTGACACACAGCTGTGTGCTTACACTAGGAGAGACACAGGGACTCAGATTTCCTGGCTCAGGTTGATTTATGGCATGAAATTTTATCACATGGACTGTATGTGTTACATTATCTATTCATACAGTTACTGTAGGCCCGTCATTATATTTGGCAACCAGATGGCACTATTCGCTGCATTTCCAGATGTACAAAGGGTTGTTTGATGTCAGCCAATGACCAAGGAAATTTTCCTGGTCACAGAAAGGAAAGAAGAAGAAAAAGAAAGAAAAAACTACCAATTTGTTGAAAATTAGTGAATTTTTTTCGTTTTATGCTAGATCGTATCTCATGAAATGGGGAAAAAAAAAAATAACCGAAGGAAACAAATCTAACGGGAAAAAAAAAAAAATAACCGAAGGAAACAAATCTAACACTCAAGGGTCACTAGAAGTCTAGAAGTTGTAATTATGAAGGTACACTGGGGGAGGTAATACTTGACCACATGAAACTGTCAAATTTTGAAGAATTTGTATTTTGATGATGTATTTTTTTTTGACGGAATCGTAATCTAGGGTTAATGTTGAAGTCAGTTTGTTATGAGTTGTTATACTGTTTTCTTTCTTCTTTTCTCTCCATTTTTTTTTCCGCTTCCTTGGTCAAAAACCACAAAGTAGTCAGCAGGCATTACACTTTGTATGGCAACAAGAAAGTTCCTCCACCATGTTGTCCATGATTATACTCTACAAAGTGCCCACTGTCTGGTCCACACTATTAATTTCTGATTCCATTGTCATCAAAGTGATTATGAGCATGACAAGAGAAGAGGGAGATGTGGCTAGAGACAGAGATTCTTTTAGACAAGCTGTGATGAGTGTATCATTCTGTGGAAGATCTGGCTAGGTACAGAGATTCTTTTAGACAGGCTGTGATGAGTGTATCATTGTGTGGCAGTACCAATATTCTTTTAGACAGGCTTGATGAGTGTATCATTCTGTGGCGGTACCAATATTCTTTTAGACAGGCTGTGATGAGTGTATCATTCTGTGGCGGTACCAATATTCTTTTAGACAGGCTGTGATGAGTGTATCATTCTGTGGAAGATCTGGCTAGGTATAGAGATTCTTTTAGACAGGCTGTGATGAGTGTATCATTCTGTGGAAGATCTGGCTAGGTACAAAGATTCTTTTCGACAAGCTGTGATGAGTGTATCATTCTGTGGTGGTACCAATATTCTTTTAGACAGGCTGTGATGAGTGTATCATTCTGTGGAAGATCTGGCTAAGTACAGAGATTCTTTTAGACAGGCTGTGATGAGTGTATCATTCTGTGGTGGTACCAATATTCTTTTAGACAGGCTGTGATGAGTGTATCATTCTGTGGAAGATCTGGCTAGGTACAGAGATTCTTTTAGACAGGCTGTGATGAGTGTATCATTCTGTGGCGGTACCAATATTCTTTTAGACAGGCTGGGATGAGTGTATCATTCTGTGGCGGTACCAATATTCTTTTAGACAGGCTTGATGAGTGTATCATTCTGTGGCGGTACCAATATTCTTTTAGACAGGCTGTGATGAGTGTATCATTCTGTGGAAGATCTGGCTAGGTACAGAGATTCTTTTAGACAGGCTGTGATGAGTATCATACTGTGGCAGTACCAATATTCTTTTAGACAGGCTTGATGAGTGTATCATTCTGTGGCGGTACCAATATTCTTTTAGACAGGCTGTGATGAGTGTATCATTCTGTGGTGATACAAATATTCTTTTAGACAGGCTGTGATGAGTGTATCATTCTGTGGAAGATCTGGCTAGGTACAGAGATTCTTTTAGACAGGCTGTGATGAGTATCATTCTGTGGCGGTACCAATATTCTTTTAGACAGGCTTGATGAGTGTATCATTCTGTGGAAGATCTGGCTAGGTACAGAGATTCTTTTAGACAGGCTGTGATGAGTGTATCATTCTGTGGAAGATCTGGCTAGGTACAGAGATTCTTTTAGACAGGCTGTGATGAGTGTATCATTCTGAAGGAGATCTGGCTAGGTACAGACTCTTTTAGACATGCAGTGATGAGTGTATCATTCTGTGGGAGATCTGACTAGGTACAGACTCTTCTAGACAGGCTGTGATGAGTGTATCATTCTGTGGGGGTACCAAGATTATTTTAGACAGGTTATGATGAGTGTATCATTCTGTGGGGGCACCAAGATTCTTTTAGACAGGCTGTGATGAGTGTATCATTCTGTGGGGGCACCAAGATTCTTTTAGACAGGCTGTGATGAGTGTATCATTCTGTGGGGGCACCAAGATTCTTTTAGACAGGCTGTGATGAGTGTATCATTCTGTGGGGGCACCAAGATTCTTTTAGACAGGCTGTGATGAGTGTATCATTCTGTGGGGGCACCAAGATTCTTTTAGACAGGCTGTGATGAGTGTATCATTCTGAAGGAGATCTGGCTAGGTACAGACTCTTTTAAACAGGCTGTGATGAGTATATAATTCTGTGGGGGTACCAAGATTCTTTTAGACAGGCTGTGATGAGTGTATCATTCTGTGGGTGTACCAAGATTCTTTTAGACAGGTTATGATGAGTGTATCATTCTGAGGGAGATCTGGCTAGGTACAGACTTTTAGACAGGCTGTGATGAGTGTATCATTCTAAGGGAGATCTGGCTAGGTATAGACTCTTTTAGACATGCCGTGATGAGTGTATCATTCTGTTGTCTTGTCTATGAGGATGAGAGTCATCATTGTGGTCACATTTTGCATGTGGTTTTCTTGTCTAATCAACAACAATTTTGACCTTACTTTCCAGGAGCTGTATGGCTGGAGCATGGATGCCATTGTCAAGCAGGTTGGGCTGAAGAACAACTGTAAGTTTTGTCTTGTTTATTTGGCTTTTCTCTGTGTCTTGTCACTTGTGTTTGGTTGCTGAGTCTTGTCCTGTCTTTTTATATGACTTGTTTTGTCTGTGTGACTTGTTTTATTGGAGTGTCTTACCTTTAGTTTATGTTTCATGAAGATTATAATCTGCATATGCGTGCATACATAGTGTAGTGAAAAGCTAAATATAAGACTAAATATGAAGATATGTATAAATGTGATTAAATAAGAAAATTAGTTTGACAAATCCTAAATGTAACAGAGAAACACAATGACATAACACACAATGACGTAATACTCAATGACATAATTCACATTGGAAGTGCTAGTAAAAGCTAAGAAAGTTGTTTTTGAAAATAAAATAATTGTAGGAAAGAATTGAATGAAGTGATAAAACAAATGGAAACTTGAAATGATTACCTGACAGATTGTATCATATGTTGTATATGTGGTGGTTAAATTTTTACATTATTGATTTTATACATGATAGTTACATTTTTTTGTATTCAATCATTTTGTAAACATATACATTTTTCTATATGTGTGACATTTGAGCATTTCATGTCTGTATCTTTTTCTTATCACAATTATCTGTTACAATTTAAATGTTTCTCTTCATGATTATCTAACATTTAAATGTTTCTCATGGTTCTTCTTCTTCTTCTACCTTTTTGGCTCCCAGTGGAACATAGGTCTTCAATAAACACTTTCCAATTCGTTCTGTTTTTTGCCATTCTTTTAAGATCATTCCATGTCTTCCCCATCATCTTCATCTCTGCTTCTGTCTTCTCCAAGAATTCCTTGGTCTTTCTCTTTGTCTTTTCCCCTGGGGATTCCAAAAAGGGCCCGTTGTGTAATACTCTCAGTTGGCTTCCGTAGTGTGTGTCTTATTCAGCACCATCGTCTTCGCAGTATCTCTTTATCCACTGGAGTTTGACTGATACATTTCCATAATTCTATGTTAGTGATTTTGTCCTGCCATTTCCATCCTTTTATTCTGCGTAAGCATCCATTAATGAAACTCTGTATCTTCGTGATTATCAATTTTGTTGTTCTCCATGTCTCACATCCATATAATAGGACCGCCTAACATTTGAGTTGAAAATTTTTATTTTTGTATTTAACCTAATTTCTTTGGATTTCCATATGTTTCCCAGTGCAATGAAAGCTCCTCTTGCTTTTGATATCCTTATTTTGGTATCATTTTCTGTTCCTCCCACTTTATCTATATTACTGCCCAGATATATGTAAGATTGTACATCTAAAAGAGGTATTTCTCCTAGTTTTATTTGGTTATTGCCGACTGTATTAATTCTCATAATGTTGGTCTTATCTCTATTAATCTTCAGTCCTAGCTGTTGTGATCTCTCATCAAGTATGCTCATTTTATCCTGCATCTGTTGATGGCTGTGTGATAGGAGAGCTATGTCATCAGCAAAGTCTATATCATCAAGTTGTTTGGTCAGTGACCACTGGATTCCATTTCTGTTGTTTTGAGTTATTTTCATAATCAAATCTATGGCCAGTAGAAAGAGAAATGGAGACAGAAGGCATCCCTGCCTTACTCCTGTTCTTATTTCAAATGCTTCTGTAAGCTGCCCTTCATGCACTATACTACATTTCGTTCCTTCATACACTGTTTTTATCAGGTTAATAAGCTTAATGGGGATTCCGTAATGACTCAGTAACTTCCAAAGCATTCTTCTGTCTAAACTATCAAATGCCTTTTCGTAATCTATGAATCCAATATAAAGTGGGGATTTTAGTTCTAAACTTTGTTCAACTATTATACGTAGAGTAGTTATTTGATCAGCACATGATCTGTTCTTCCTAAAACCTGCTTGTTCATCTCTCAAGTGTTTCTCTATAGCCTCTTTTAGTCTCTTCAGAATGATTCTGCCTAATATTTTTCCTGGCACTGATAGTAGCATAATTCCCCTATAATTTGTGCACTCCTGTAAACTTCCTTTCTTTGGTAGTTTGATCATATAACCTTCTTTCCAGTCTTTAGGTATTTCTACCCTCTCCCAAATTTTATCTAATAGATTATGTAGCATCTTGGTAGAGGTGTTAATATCTGCTTTGATGGCTTCTGAAGGAATTTCATCTGGTCCTGTGGCTTTACCATTTTTTAATAGTTTGATGGCTTTCATTATTTCTTCTTTACTTGGTTTTCCACAATTAATGTGTAACTCTTCTTCTGCTGGTAGTATATCTGGAGGATTATTTGAGCCGGGTCTATTCAAAAGTTCTTCAAAGTGCTCTTTCCATCTCACCATTTGTTCCCTTATATTACTAAGCAGATTTCCTTTCTTATCTTTAATAAAGGCATTGATCTGTTTGTATTTTCCACTTAATTTCTTTGTGCTGTTGTACAGTTCTTTCAAATTCCCTTTATTTACTGCTTCTTCGGCCTCTTTAGCTTTTCTCATGATTATCTGTTAGCATTTAAATGTTTCTCATGATTATCTGTTAACATTTAAATGTTACTCATGATTATCTGTTAACATTTAAATGTTTCACATGATTATCTGTTAACATTTAAGTGTTTCTCATGATGATTATCTGTTAACATTTAAGTGTTTCTCATGATGATTATCTGTTAACATTTAGATGTAAGGGCTAAAACTAAGAACAGCAACATTTTATATTTTCTCAACATTCCTGTGTGGTACAGAAACATGGATATTAGACAAGAAAACAATAGAAAATTGAAGTCTTTGAAATGTGGATTTACAGAAGAATGGGGAAACTGGATGGAAAGAAAAGAAAACAAATGATGAAGTTTTAAAACAACTAAAAATGAAAAGAGAACTACTAAATACATTTCAAACAAGACAAATAAGATTTTTGGGCTATGTTAAAAGACACAAAAGCCTGCTAAAAGTAATCTTGGGAGGGAAAATACAAGGTAAAAGAACCAGAGGCAGACCAAGACTAACATGGACGAGTAACATAAAAAAATGGACAAGTCAGACTATGACAACTTGCACTATCAAACCAAGAGACAGAGCGGAATGGCGCCCCATGGTAGCCAACCTTCGATTCGGACTCGATGATGATGATGCAGATGTAAGATATGGTTGTTCCAGGCGAAGATAATCTGTGTGCCATGTAGTTTCTTGCAATGTCTTTTGTGTGGTATGTAGCTATTGCCAGGTGCGCCACACAGGTAGATGTTTATCTTTCAGGTACATTTTGTGGTGTGTTTCGAAGGCAAGCTCTTGACAGAGGTGCAGTCAAACTGGGAGCTATGAAGATTGTTACAGGTTTGTGCTTGTTGTGTTTCTAGCAGTTTGTGGAGTGTTTGTATGGTGTTTGTTGTATGTTTGGTTGTGTTTGTTATGTAAGTTGTTGTATTTATGGAGAAATGAAAAAAAATATATAGAAAAAAAAATAGAAAAAACAGTACAGTTAAAGCTTTACTTAATAAATGGACAACAAAAATTAGGACAACGTTTTGTCTCAATAGGCCTTCAGCAGGGACAAACATACAACACATACACAGCTTGATATTTAAAATAATAAATAATGAAAGAATAATAATTTCGGACTAGAATGATTTGTTGTATTTATACTTTATATATGTATTTGTACCTTGTTGTAATTATGTCAGGTTTTTTCTTTGTTTTCATAGCAGGTTATGTGGTATTTGTAGTATAGTATGTTTGTATGGTGTTAATAACAGATTATGTATGTTTCATAACAGGGAGTGTGGAATTTAAAACAAGTTTTGTGTTAGCAACTCTTAAATATGACATATGAAATTGGTGTGTTCTTGTGTGTCCGTGAAGTGGTGTGTCAACTGTACGTGATAAAAGGAAAGATTTGTATGGTGATCTCTGTGTGTGTTAATAATATTGTACGTATGGTTGTCTAGTGATTTAATGTATGTGTGACAATTTTGCAGGTTAGTGTTTTTTCAACACTGGCATGTGACGACATACAAAAGAATGTTTATGTTGCTGGTTGATTCAACACTCTCTGGGCTCACATCCTTTGTCCCAGTATCAAATTTAAAATGGAATGTGTCAGGCACATGATAGGAAACAACCTGAGCAGATATGACCAGAAATGAAGAATCAAGAAAGAAGCCAGAAATAATGCTTGCTATTGAATAGATAATGTGATAACAGATAATGGTTTGTCCCAATTTCAGCTATTAAACACATAATGTGACAACAGATAATGATTTGTCCCTATGTCTGCTACTGAACACATAATGTGACAACAGATAATGGTTTTAACCCTTTCCGTACATTTTGGCCATATACATTTTGCCACATAGTGCATCACTCTCAAGTTGATTAGTGTGAACCGTCATCAAACCATATTCTTTTTACATGTCTTGTATCATCTTGGTATTGGTGAAATCTAATACCTTGTTCAATTATCTAAACATTTGTATGTAATATGTTATATGTTAGATAAATATAAATATGTAGATCGAAGTAGCCGAATTGGGAAAACCACCTGACTGGACTACCGACGCTTGGACAACCCATGTTTGATTCCCACTGGGAGCAGTGTGAATTGTACTCGTGGTTGGAAAAAAAAAATTACCGCAACGGTTGACCCAGCCGCTGGCAGAAATGGGTACCAGGGTATTACCCTGGGAAGGTGAGGAATGTCGCTTTGTATCTGAGTTTCGATGCTTGAGGCAACACTATACAGAAATATCCAAACATTTCTGGATAGGCGGCCGAGCACTTATGGGTGTAAACTCACATGTGAAGATGCCGGTTGAAGTCTCGTAGTTTACCTTTATGTGGATGAATTCTTAAAACCATGAAAAATTTTGTGTCTGAAATCTCTTCCGTTGCATCAATAAAATGTTTCCGTACAGAATGAGTTAAGGATGGATAAAGAAGAGGTATAACTACTTCTTTAACCAAGACACAATGAAGAAGAAATATCACATAATGAGCCATAAATAATTGACATGGGAACACTAGATTAAAGGGCACACAAGGGATTGATGGAATATTAGGGGCACCATTTAACGGTAGGAGAGTTGAACAGAAAAGCAAAAAGCTGCAAACTAAATCTCCTGTTTTTTGCTGAAAGGGAAGTTAAGAAAGTCAGAAATATTTTATTTTGTTACTTTTTTGAGGCCATCTTATTTTGTATATGGATTGGACGTCGAGCCATAACACGCTTGATTGGTAAATGCCAGCATTGTTGCTTTTCTGCTGTTGTAATCTGCTCTCTGCACATTTATACTGAAATGTTATTTTGACTTGTTCATTTCACATCTATAAGTAAGTAAAGTAAAGAGCCCTGTCACACCAAGTGACATACAGGGAATATGAAGTTAGTGACCATAATTTTACAGACCTTCGGCGCGTCATTTTTGGGGTGATTTAGGTTGTTATTACACCCGTCCCGTTTTACTTTCCCAGAAAAAATCCAGTACCCATTTAAGGCTGGGTGAACCTGGAAGTCATCGGTCAGGATTGAACCTGACTTCTTGTCCTTTGTAGTCCAGTTCACTAATCACTGAGCTATTGCGGCTCCCTATTTCACATTTATACTGAAATATTATGACTTGTCCAATTCACATTTATACTGAACTAATGTTATCAAACTCTGCCATTTAATGGATGTGTATTTTTTTTTTTCTTTAGGTCATAATGCTGATGATATTGCAGAAACAGTTATCATGAATGGTAGGTGAATAGATTATTGTTAGTAGTTGTTATCGTGAAGTTAGGTGGTCTAGAGGTAACATATTGGTGTCAGGTGCACAAGAGGGTCCCGAGTTTGAATTGTGGACATTTTCCTCTTCTCTTGATCTCTGTGTAGTAAGATTCAGTGTCTTGCTCTCTAAAATAATGGTGGAAAACAGGAGATTCAGTGTCTAGCTCTTTCAAATAATGGTGGAAAACAGAAGATTCAGTGTCTAGCTCTCTGAAATAATGGTGGAAAACAGGAGATTCAGTGTCTAGCTCTTTCAAATAATGGTGGAAAATTGGAGATTCAGTGTCTTGCTCTCTGAAATAATGGTGGAAAACAGGAGATTCAGTGTCTAGCTCTTTCAAATAATGGTGGAAAACAGGAGATTCAGTGTCTTGCTCTCTGAAATAATGGTGGAAAACATGAGATTCAGTGTCTTGCTCCCTGAAATAATGGTGGAAAACAGGAGATTCAGTGTCTTGCTCTCTGAAATAATGGTGGAAAACAGGAGATTCAGTGTCTAGCTCTTTCAAATAATGGTGGAAAACAGGAGATTCAGTGTCTAGCTCTCTGAAATAATGGTGGAAAACAGAAGATTCAGTGTCTAGCTCTCTGAAATAATGTTGGAAAACAGGAGATTCAGTGTCTAGCTCTCTGAAATAATGGTGGAAAACAGAAGATTCAGTGTCTAGCTCTCTGAAATAATGGTGGAAAACAGGAGATTCAGTGTCTAGCTCTCTGAAATAATGGTGGAAAACAGGAGATTCAGTGTCTAGCTCTTTCAAATAATGGTGGAAAACAGGAGATTCAGTGTCTAGCTCTTTCAAATAATGGTGGAAAACAGGAGATTCAGTGTCTAGCTCTTTCAAATAATGGGTGGAAATTGGCGATTCAGTGTCTTGCTCTCTGAAATAATGGTGGAAAACAGGAGATTCAGTGTCTAGCTCTCTGAAATAATGATGGAAAACATGAGATTCAGAGTCTAGCTCTTTCAAATAATGGGGGAAAATTGGAGATTCAGTGTCTAGCTCTCTGAAATAATGGTGGAAAACAGGAGATTCAGTGTCTAGCTCTTTCAAATAATGGTGGAAAATTGGAGATTCAGTGTCTTGCTCTCTGAAATAATGGTGGAAAACAGGAGATTCAGTGTCTAGCTTTTTCAAATAATTGTGAAAAACAGGAGATTCAGTGTCTAGCTCTTTCAAATAATGGTGGAAAACAGGAGATTCAGTGTTTTGCTCCCTGAAATAATGGTGGAAAATTGGAGATTCAGTGTCTTGCTCTCTCAAATAATGGTGGAAACTGGAGATTCAGTATCCTGCTCTCTCAAATAAATGTGGAAAACTGGAGATTCAGTGTCTTGCTCTCTCAAATAAATGTGGAAAATTGGAGATTCAGTGTCTTGCTCTCTCAAATAAATGTGGAGAACTGGAGATCCAGAATCTTGCTCTCTCAAATAAATGTGGAAAACTGGAGATCAGTATCTTGCTCTCTCAAATAAATATGGAAAACTGGAGATCAGTATCTTGCTCTTTCAAATAATGGTGGAAAACTGGAGATCCAGTATCTTGCTCTCTCAAATCAATGTGGAGAACTGGAGATCCAGTATCTTGCTCTCTCAAATAAATGTGGAAAACTGGAGATCCAGTATCTTGCTCTCTCAAATAAATGTGGAAAACTGGAGATCCAGTATCTTGCTCTCTCAAATAAATGTGGAAAACTGGAGATCCAGTATCTTGCTCTCTCAAATAAATATGGAAAACTGGAGATCAGTATCTTGCTCTTTCAAATAATGGTGGAAAACTGGAGATCCAGTATCTTGCTCTCTCAAATCAATGTGGAGAACTGGAGATCCAGTATCTTGCTCTCTCAAATAATGTGGAAAACTGGAGATCCAGTATCTTGCTCTCTCAAATAAATGTGGAAAACTGGAGATCCAGTATCTTGCTCTCTCAAATAAATGTGGAAAACTGGAGATCCAGTATCTTGCTCTCTCAAATAAATGTGGAAAACTGGAGATCCAGTATCTTGCTCTCTCAAATAAATGTGGAAAACTGGAGATCCAGTATCTTGCTCTCTCAAATAAATGTGGAAAACTGGAGATCCAGTATCTTGCTCTCTCAAATAAATGTGGAAAACTGGAGATCCAGTATCTTGCTCTCTCAAATAAATGTGGAAAACTGGAGATCCAGTATCTTGCTCTCTCAAATAAATGTGGAAAACTGGAGATCCAGTATCTTGCTCTCTCAAATAAATATGGAAAACTGGAGATCCATTATCTTGCTCTCTCAAATAAATGTGGAAAATCAGAGATCCAGTGAGCACTCTTCACGCTTTCAAGAACCCTTGGCAAGTCACAGCTGTTTGTTGATGATAAATTTAGTAGTCTTGGCAAGTTTTCTTAGTTCTGAAACTTGACTTGAGTGTAATTCTGCTGTAATATATTACAGATTATCAAAAAAGATGCTATAACTTATATTATTTACAATATTTGTGGTTAAATTACGATTATTTCACACCAGAAGGGACCAAATTTTGAAATATTTCTTCTCATAGATGTTAAGTAAAGGTAAAGTACGAGACTTGAATCGGCATCTTAGCACGTGAGTTTTCTCCCTTATGTGCTCGGCCACCTATCCAGAAGTGTTCGGAGACTTCTGAATAGTGTTGCTCCAAGCTTTGAAATTCACGATGCAAGACGGCATTCCTCACTTTTCCAGAATGTTACCTTGGTACCCATTTCTGCCAGCGACTGGGTCAACCACAGGGGTATTATTTTTATCCAACCACATGTACAGCTCACACTGCTTCCAGTGGGAATCAAACATGGGTTTTTTAAACGTCTGTAGCCCAGTCGGGTGGTTTTCCCAACTAGTCTACTGAGGCCCCCCCTCATAAATGTTATTGGATTAAAATATCAAAAGCATGGGGGCCTCGGTAGCCTTTTTGGGAAAACCACCCGACTGGACTACCGACGTTCAGAAAACCAGTGTTCGATTCCTGCTGGGAGCAGTGTGAATTGTACTCGTGGTTGAAAAAAAAAAAAATATCCCCATGGTCGACCCAGCCGTTGGCAGAAATGGGTATGGGTATTACCCTGGGAAGGTGAGGAATGTCACCTCGCATCGTGAGTTTCGATGCTTGAAGCGACACAGTCCAGAAATCTCAGAACATTTCTGGATAGGCGGCCGAGCACACATGGATGGAAACTCGCATGCTAAGATGCCGGTTCAAGTCTCGTACTTTACCTTTGTCAACAGCATAAAAATGAACTGTTCTAGAGTGCTCACATTACGTACATTGTATCAACTTTGAACCACTCCATTAAAATATCAATCTCAAGAATGAGTGGCATGTGATTTCCCCAGGACATCTTCATTCATACACGTAGCAACATTTGTATGATTAGAGCTAAAACGCTACTTTGAGATTACAGCAAGCAGCTTGGGGCGAAGGCGCGCGTCACAGCACCAAAGCTGGAAGCTGTCAGCGACCCACAGCTGATGGTTTGTGCCAGGATTGGTGAACCAGAACCATCCAAACCCTGTTCCACCTCACCATGGTGCCTCTTGTAACAGACTAACCTGTCTAGTCTGGCCAAGTGAGTGGGGATCGAAGAGGGAAGACAACCCGGTACTCATATATGTCATGCTGAAGTCGGATGTGTTTGGTCGAAAGGCACAGATATCACAGTTATACTGAAAACCACAGCACAATGCAGACACGCTCACTTAACGTCCTTTTAAGAATAGTTGAGGAAGAGGTATACTTCTTTAGTCATCGGGCGAACACAAACAAGCAAGAAGCTGTGCAGTATAAGTAAAAAAATAAAAGGTAGGCCAAAAAGGGGCACTTCATCAAAATAATTGAGCAATTAAAAGTCTAGCCATTTCAACGATGGAATACTAAGGAACAGGCAAATACAAATGCTGTGGTAAAGCTGGCAGCAAGGAGCAAGTGGTGGGGTGTAACGTACACTCCTACAAGGTCCTTTTTACCTTGTCAGAGTGTACGTTACAACCCACCACTTACTCTATGGATGTGTTAGGCTGAAAGTGCAGATGACTTGCCATAAGCTAGCAACATATTACAACCGCACCAACTTAACAGGCGAATGCTGAAAGTAGGAGGAATAAAAAAAAATGAAAGTGCTCCATCACGCTAAGTGGCGTATAGGGAATATGTTGTTATTAGTGACCATAATTTTTCTTACGGACCTTTGGCACGTGATTTTTGGGGTAATGTGGTCGGTATTACGCCCATGCCTAAGTATGAAGAATGATGAGCTTATTTGTTTATGAGTTGCAGTTATTATTAATTAGTGATATCTTGATATATCTTTATTATCATGAGCATGATTCAAAAGTGATAAGTTGATATTGTGATGTATAGGGAGTATAATCTCTATCTATCTATCTACTGACCTTTTGAGCCGTAGCCGGCCCATAGGGCGTAGACCAAGATACTCCTTCTCTTATCTGAATTTTTGTTCTAGCAGTTTTCAATTCTTTTAAAGATATTTTTATAAAATCTCGCCATTTGTCTCTGTTCTGTGCGAGCAGCTCTATCTCATTGAGGGAGCTGATTCCTGCTGCTCTTGCCTCTCTCATCAATGTTCTTCTCAGTGTCTCTATGGGTCTTCCTCTTTTCCTCTTACCTGTTGTTTCCCACATGAGGGCTTTGCTTTGCTTTTCGGTTATTATCTCTTCTCATCACATGTCCAACATATGACCATCGTCTTTTCTTGATTACTGAAGATATTAGTGGTTGATTGGCAATTTTTCTAATTTCCTCGTTTGTTTTGAATTCACTCCACGCTATACCAAGTATTTTCCTTAGACATTTATTTTCGAATGCGTTCAACTTTGTTTCTATGTCTCTTGTTTTTTTCCAGCTTTCACATGCATACGTAAGGATTGATAGTACATTTGATTTGAATAGTCTAAGTTTTGTGTTTGTGCTGATGAGTTTTGATTTCCACAACTTTACAAGGCTTCTGAAAGACATTGCTGCTTTAGCCATTCTGATTCTAATTTCTTTGCTTGTATCCCCTTCTCGATCAGTGTTACTTCCAAGATAGGTAAAGTAATCGATCTCTTCAACTGGTTTGTTTTCCATGTATATTTTGTCGTCTGTTGGAATTAAGCTTTTCATGACTTTAGTCTTTTCATGATTGATCTCAAGCCCAATTTTGCTGGCTGTTTATGATAGTTCATTTGTGTTTTCCTGAATTGTTTTTGTCTGACTGCTGATGAGAACTATGTCATCAGCAAAGTCGAGGTCCTTCAAATGGTCTCCTTGAATCCATTCGATGCCTTTATTACCAATAAGGCAACTAGCCATGCTTTAAACAATGTTCATCCACATATACAATTGAGAAAAAAAAGTGAGCGGCATATGTTGGCTATTCGATGAGAAGAGACAACAAGAGAAACTGAAAGCAAGTCCTCAAATGGAAAACAAGAAAAAGACAAAGTGGCTGGTCTTGAGAGACACTAAGAAGAACGTTGATAAGAGAGGCATGAACAACAGGTATCGATTTCCTTACTGAGATTAAGAAGTTCACCCAGAAAATTAATAGAGCTATATGAAAAGATGCACTAAGAACACTAAGTGATGTCTGACGACATGGGAGAGTGCTCAGAGTATACCTACAGTAATAAGTCTACCCAGCATTCTTTGCAAATAACCTTCTTATCACTTGTCATCTGTCCTCAGTTCTACGTGGAGACATAGCCAGGCTACGGAGATGTGTAGCCATAACTACGGTAAGTTGGTGACATGGTTTTGGGTGACATGTTGGAAGTTCACTTATTCTATCACTACTTTCTGATGTTAAATATTCATTTCTGTTGATTCCCCAGAGCAGGTATTTCTTGTTGCCTGTTAACACTCTATGATGTTGATTTCTCTAATCTCTCCAGAGTTTGTGTTTTATTTGTTTGTCAACAATCTCTGATGTTGGTTTCTGTAATCTCTAGAGAATTTATGTGTTTTATTTGTTTGTCAGCAATCTCTGATGTTGGTTTCTGTAATCTCTAGAGAATTTATGTGTTTTATTTGTTTGTCAACAATCTCTGATGTTGGTTTCTCTAATCTTTATATAGAGTTTTTGTGTTTTATTTGTTTGTTAGCACTTTTTGATGTTGGTTTCTCTAATCTCTCTATAGAGTTTTTGTGTTTTATTTGTTTGTTAGCACTTTTTGATGTTGGTTTCTCTAATCTCTCTATAGAGTTTTTGTGTTTTATTTGTTTGTTAGCACTTTTTGATGTTGGTTTCTCTAATCTCTCTATAGAGTTTTTGTGTTTTATTTGTTTGTCAACAATCTCTAATGTGTTTAGGCTTCTGTTAGCATGTTATATACTGTAGATTAGATCTGTCTGGTTCATATACATATTTGTGTTCATTACTGTAAAGGGTCTGAAGTAATTGAGTTGTAGCAAGTGGGAGTTGATGTTATTGAAGATTACATATTTGTGTTCATTACTGTAGGGGTCTGAAGTAGTTGAGTTGTAGCAAGTGGGAGTTGATGTTATTGAAGATTACATATTTGTGTTCATTACTGTAGGGGTCTGAAGTAGTTGAGTTGTAGCAAGTGGGAGTTGATGTTATTGAAGATTACATATTTGTGTTCATTACTGTAGGGGTCTGAAGTAGTTGAGTTGTAGCAAGTGGGAGTTGATGTTATTGAAGATTACATATTTGTGTTCATTACTGTAGGGGTCTGAAGTAGTTGAGTTGTAGCAAGTGGGAGTTGATGTTATTGAAGGTTACATATTTGTGCTCATTACTGTAGGGGTCTGAAGTAGTTGAGTTGTAGCTAGTGGGAGTTGATGTTATTGAAGATTACATATTTCTGTTCATTACTGTAAGGGTCTGAAGTAATTGAGTTGTAGCTAGTGGGAGTTGATGTTATTGAAGATTACATATTTCTGTTCATTACTGTAGGGGTCTGAAGTAGTTGAGTTGTAGCTAGTGGGAGTTGAAAATCTTGGAGGTTAGCTTCAGTGAACCACATTTAGTTAGGCTTTAAGTTACCCTGAAAACTGTATCCAGAAATCCTCATTGGTATGATCTTCCCCAGGGAACTGAGGGTTATCTACCCCGATGCAAGCCCTTCAAGTACACATACGAGAAGGAGATAGTTATGTGAGTATGTTGTGTGATATGGCTTTATGTTTTCATCAAACATAGATTCATCCAGTTCACGGTGTTGATGACCCTAACAACAATCTAATTGCTTGAATAGACTCACTCAAAGAACCAGCTGCTAATAAAAATGACACTCCTCTCCTCAGGTATGCCTACTTCAAAAAGCTGGACTATTTCTCAACTGAGTGCATCTACTCCCCCAATGCTTACAGGTCAGTGGATTTATCTAGTTATTGTGTTTTGTCCTATACTAGTTCCAACTTACAGTTGGTCAAGACAGGTTGTGTGTGTGTGTTTATGGTTATTGTTATGGAAGGCCCCGGTATCACTGTAAATGGATTAAAATCCATAATTGCTCAACCGCCTGTGCCAGTTGAATCATCCGAATTACTAACTCATCTCCTAAACAAAAAAAGGTAGCTGTAGTCCCCTTCATAGCAGTCTCAGCACACACCGAAAGACATAAGGCAAAACCGCCTGTGTGAGTGAGACCTACATACCCAGAAATTGTCTACCATTATTGGTTTATTTCATTTTAGACAAAATTTTCTTAATCATGTTTGTGCTTCATTTTGTTTTAATATTGATTTTTAAAAATTCAGAATGAGCATTGGTTTCTTTATTTTAGCCTTGTTTTAGTGTCAGTTTTTAGTTTTTACATATATTGTTATCAGAGACAATAATTTTATGGATGTTATCTATGTTTTATTTTATTTTTAAAAATTTTAATGCCACAAAAAATGTACTGCATAATAACCAGTACCTACTATATAATATAGGAGCCACGATAGCTCAGTGGTTAGTGAACTGGACTACAAAGTACAAGAGTTAGGGTTCGATCCCAACTGACGGCTTCCAGTTCACCCAGCCTTTAATAGGTACCAGATTTTTTTTGGGAAAGTAAATCGGCACGGGCTTAGTACCGACCACATTACCCTAAATGTCATGTGCCGAAGGTCTGTAAAATTTATGGTCACTAACACCATATTCCCAATACGCCACTTGGCGTGACGGGGGTACTTTACTTTACTTTACTTACTATATAATATACAGTCGAACCTGTCTAAGGCGACCATTCACGGGACTTTCAAAAACTGGTCCCATTGGACAGGTGGTCCTGCCTCACAGGTTTCACATAATAAATAGAGCGATAAAAAAATTTGATCCTAAGCACTATGAAAACTAACCTGCAAATCAGCGTAATCCATGAGTAGAACATAGTGCACATGTCGGTCTACAATAGCCACTGGTTGGACACTTTTCATAAAACACGATAGTTAAACACACAAAAATATTTTGTCGAATCACTGATATTCGTTCTTCCAGCGTTAATGCTTTTGGTTTTACACTTTTGACACTGGCCATTTCCTATATTGTGTGTAACACTTTTAAAATCCACAAAAATAATTCACTGAGATACTGTACATGTACGTGAATACACTCTAAGCGGGCAATAACTAATTCTTTAGTTAATTCCTGTAATTTATACGGGCCACGCAATGGTCTACTCTGGTCTAGACGGAACCGCGAAGTGATGTCACTTCACGAATCATAGATCTGTGTCTGCCGTTTTTCTCACACCAGTATTGACTGATAAACGTAACACGTCCCACTGTAATCTGGGACTCACTAAATACGGGAAAACTTCGACACCTGTAGGAGACACCTGTGTCGATCGTTTATGGCTCCCAGCGAGACGGATAAGGACTGGCTGGTCAGTGTATCTTTATCTCGGATTACTACCCGCGTGTCGTAAACAGGATAAATAACATTGGCGGCGGTTAATTAGCCTGGTCTCTGGTCGCGTCATACGGTGAGCGCCGTAATCAGTGTTAGCATATAGTAAAAAACTCGGGGAAATTGTAGACCCGGTCCTATAACCAGGGAAACGCTTTAAACAGGTGGTCCTAAGACCAGGTTCGACTGTATATATATCGCAATATATATATATATATGGCCTTTGGTGTCTTGACAGATAGTTGATAGCAAGCGATAATTATAAGTCAGTAGTTTGGTAAAGCATTAGTGCTTTATACTGGGTGCTGCTTTACTGAACGGCTTCTCTCATGGCTGAATTTACCAATATTGGACAGACAGATCCATCCCACAGAACGAACAAGGTGTATTTGTGGTAGCTGGCCTTGTCTCTTTTCTCTTGCACCTTTTGTCTTCTGCATTTAACATCAGCACTTCCTCAAAAGTTGCTGTGCTGTATCTTATTTTTGTTCTCCATGTGCTATGATCAGAAGCCACATTTTCCCAGTTTCTTTCACTGATAAAGAATTCCCTCAAGGAAGTCCTGTAAATATCCTTATATCCCAGCACTGGTCTGCCCTTTGGTCTCTTTCCGTCCTAAAGTTCACCATACATAAAGTACACCATTGTTTGGGAATACAAATATTTGCCATTCTTCTTACATGACTCAGCCACCTTAGTCTACGACTCCTAAGTGTAGCCAAAGGCTTCAATTTTCTGTTCTGTTATCTTGTCTAATGTCCGTATTTCTGCACCATACAGGAATGCTGAAAAGATAGAATATTTTGCTATTCTTAGTTTTAGCCCTGGTGTTATTTATTTTGATGGTAGTATATTTTTCTTGACATTAAAATTGTTTTTTGCCATTTCTATTCATTTGTTTATTCCAGTTTTACATTTTACATCACTGGTTATAGTTTGTCCAAGTTTAGTTGTAGCTCTGAACTGTCTCTTCATATTTTGATATCCACTTATAGGTTTTGAGTATTATCTTTGTTTGCGATCATACATTTTAGTCTATAAACATATACATCACCTATTGTGACATATATCACAACTTGCTGTAAATGACAACATAATTTAATTATGTCATCTAGCGCCCTCTTAAGAGCAGATAGTTTAATTTGGTTAAGTCTAGTCAATAGATCGTCTTCATTGGACAACAGAAACTTGATAGTGCTCAGTTCCCCAACTCGGCACATTCCTCTGTATGAAATACGCACACACACACTGGTGAAAGCACTGAAGATGGCTTCAACTCAGATGCACAAACTCCATTGTATCAGTGAAGACAATGACTCCTTAATCCTCTCTTGTGACATGTGGTAGGTAACAGTGACTCTATTCTTGTCTCCACTTACCTGGACAGAGCTCTGGTAGCCAGCCACATAAGGGCAGACTATGAAGATAAATAAATAAACCAGTGGGTGAACACAGGAGAAGATTCTTTTTTGTGTGTAATTTTATTATCTTACATTAGCTTTTTCTTTTTCAAAGTAGATTCCTTTTTTTAATTTTTATCTTTGGGCTGATTTCAGGGGTTTTGCTAGGACATACATCAAGGAACTGGAGAAGATTAGGCCAAGGGCAATCATTGGTGAGTTGTATTCTTGAATCTGTAATTTTTTCCATCATTTTTTGGCCATGTAATGAGAAGAGAACAGCTGGAATATATTGTAACAACTGGGAAAAATTGAGGGACAAAGAGATAGAGGGAAGCAAAGAGAAAAGATACCAGACCACTTAAGAGAATGGCTTGGCAGAAGGTCAACAACAGAAATGAATAAATAACTGTCCTGATCGAAAGTTGTGGCGAGACATGATCACCTACACCAACTGGCCCAGTACTTGATGATAATGATGATTCTTGAATCTGCAGGTTGATAAAGTTTTACAAGTTTCTGCTTTGTCAAGGTTATCTTAACAAATTACATGTATTTGCTAGGTTTATACATTGCAAGTCAGAGGAGCATGTTGCCATGTGGTGAAAATCACTGTTTCAATGGCTGAAAAGTGGGCGTATGGTGTTCAAAAGCCGCGGTAAACAGAAAGGATTTTTTTCTATCTGGGGTGAAATAAAAATCGTGAGTCTAACACATCATGGCGGCTGTTTTGACCAAGCGGCATTTATTCCTCTGGTCTCGTTGTGAGCCCCCTAACATACACAAGCAGTAGTAAAATGTGTCATTAAAAAAAAAAAAAGTAAAGTCACACCAAGTGGCGTATAGGGAATATGGTGTTAGTGACCAAAAATTTTACAGACCTTCGGCACATGATTTTTGGGGTAATGTGGTTGGTATTACACCCGTGCCGCTTTACTTTCCCAGAAAAAATCTGGTACCCTTTAAAGGCTGGATGAACCAGAAGCCGTTAGTTGGGATCAAACCCTACCTCTTGTCCTTTGTAGTCCAGTTCCCTAACCACTGAGCTATCGCGGCTCCCTAAAATGTGTCATAGATAGTATATATTACAAGATACTGGTTTATGAAGATTATTTATTATTAGATTTGGGAACATTTATTTATTACAAGTTACTAGGTATTTTAGGAGTCTATCTATCTATATACTGTCCTTTCGAACCATAGGGCAGAACCACAGTCTCAAAAAATAGAAGCCTTCCGTGCCAAAATGGCACATATTGCAGAGATCTCTGCTTCTAAAATCTATGGTCTGTTTCCATAACAATACTTTTTACAATGACAGCTTGTCAAGCCATCAATCAACCTCCTTAGTCGCCTCTTACGACATGCCTGGAAGGTCACAGAGTTAATTTTAGGAGTACTTGGATCTAAATCGGGAGCTTCAATCGCTCAGTGGTTAGTGAACTGGAGTACAAAGGACAAGAAGTTGGGTTCAATCCTGATTGACGGCTTCTGGATTCACCCAGCCTTAAATGGGTACCGGATTTTTTTTTTCTGGGAAAGTAAAGCACACAGGCATAATGCTGACAACATTACCTCAAAAATCATGTGCCGAAGGTCTATAAAAATGATGGTCACTGACACTATCTTCCATATTCGCTACTTGACATGACGAGGCTCTTTACTTATGCTTTTTTTTTTCAACTGGGTTTAAATCATGGTTGTTTCACAAGTTTTTTTCCATCTGGGGTGAAATGAAAACTCAGCCTGAGCACCTTGGTGACTGTACTTGACAAGTGGCATTTATTATCCAATTCTATAAGTTTCCTTAGCAGACATCAGTAATGGGTTACATTTTGTGAAAATAGTTCTAACATTTTATTTATTACAAGCTGTTGATTTCTTTAGTTTATTTAAAGGTTAAAGAAAATATATAACAACTGAAGAGATGAATGCATTGGGAGAGCTGGGAGTACAAGTCATAACAAAACTACTCAATGACATATATAACACTGGACACACACGAAGATGTACTAAAATCTTTCTTTGTAGCCATACCGAAGAAGTCAGGTGCCACTGATTGTGAAGACCATCATCGCACTATTAGTCTCATGAGCCATATGACGAAAATATTACTAAGAATCATCATGAGACGTGTAAGAAACAAAATAAAACCAGAAATAAGTGAAGAACAATGTTTACCACATGGAAGGAAAGGGCACCAATAATGCAATATACATCTTAAGAACAATGATAGAATGATCTATAGAGGTAAAGAAAGATCTGTATGTGTGCTTTATAGACTACACAAAAGCAAAGTAAAGCATGTGGAAATAATCAATATACTGGTGAAAGTAAACATCGATGGCATGGATCTGCGAATCATAAAAAAACATATACTGGCAACAAACAGCAGCAATACGAATTAACAACCAGACAATTTCAACTTATAAAACAAGGAGTCGGACAAGGCTGTGTTCTGTCACTGGATTTGTTTTCACTTTACAGCGAACATATTATGAGATCAATAGTAGACAAAAAAGGAAATGAAGTCAACGGTCACAACATAAATAATTTGCGATATGCGGATGACACAGTCTTAAAAGCAGAGACAGAGAACGAACTACAAGAAATGATAGACATAATAGTAAAAGAAAGCAACAAGAAAGGTCTTAGTCTGAATAGTAAGAAAACAGAAGTAATGGTCATATCGAAGAAACAATCATCACCAGCATGCAACATAAAAAATAAACAGGACAAATTTGAAACAAGTGCAACGCATCGATTACTTGTGCACAATAATAACATCGGATGGAAGATGTACCACAGAAATAAAAGGCAGAATAGCTCAGGCCAAAATAGCATTTCATAAAATGAAAAATATATTATGCAACAAATCTATGTCAATAGAAATGAGAAAGAGAATTCATCAGTGCTATATAGAACCAATTCTGACATGGAAGCGAATCATGGACAGTAGATAAACAAATGAAAAGACGATTAGAGGCCACAGAGATGGGATTTCTCAGAAGAATGTTGAAAGTTCTCCGGACAGCTAAAAAGACCAATGAGGAAGTTCTCAAAGAGGCCAACACAAAAAGGCAGCTCCTAAAAAACATCAGAAAGAAACAATCAACATGTTTTGGGCACATCATGAGAAGAGGAAAATTGGAATACTTGGTTACAACTGGCAAAATAAAAGGAAAGAGAGATTGCGGACGACAAAGAGAGAAAATACTAGATAGCTTGGTGTCATGGCATGGAAAACAGTCAACAACAGAACTGATACGATGCACTGTAGATAGAAGATTGTGGAAGGACATGATCTCCCACGCCAGTTTGGCACATGATGATGATGAAAGTAAAGTATGAGAGTTGAATCAACGTCTTAGCATGTGAGTTTTCATCCATATGTGCTCAGCTGCCTATCCAGAAGTGTGTTTTTTGGCTTTATTTTTTGCATTCGCCAGCTTTTACCTCTGACGAAGTCCCTAGAGACTAGGAACTGAATTTTGTGTGTTAATCCATTTTTCCCTGGCAGCCGTATGCACAGGGGTCCCTCGACGCACAGGCAGATAACTCCATCTTCGGAGGTACTCATATTTTTTTCCGTCCATGTGTAATTGACGTTTCAAGCTGGGTCTTGCTGCAGAGACCAGGGGTGGTTGCCGCAGAGAGAAATTATAAATAAAAATCCCAACTGGTGCAGCCGGGATTTGAACCCACAACCTCTCTGTCTTGAGGCCGGCGCCTTGCCTTGAGACCAACCAGTCTCAGAACACTTCTGGATAGTGGGGCTTCAAGCATTGAAACTCACGATGTGAGGTGGCATTCCTCATCTCCCAGACTACTACCCTGGTACCATTTTCTGCCAGCGGCTGGGCTGACCGCGCGGTGTATATTTTTTTTAGACCACAAGTACAATTCATACTGCTTCCAGCAGGAACAGAACACGGGTTGTCCAAAAGTTGGTTGCTTAGTCGGGTGGCTTTCCCAACTAGGTTACCAAGGCCCTCTGTGTTTATTTTGTTACATGTTACTTTGTTTGTGAAGTTTTTTTTTTTATATACAAGGCTAATGTTTTAGGGAGCCATGATAGCTCAGTGGTTAGTGAACTGGACTACAAAGGACAAGAGGTAGGGTTCAATCCCAACCGACAGCTCCGGGTTTACCCAGCCTTTAATGGGTACCAGATTTTTTTCTGCGAAAATAAAGCAGCACGGGCGTAATACAGACCACATTACCCCAAAAATCATGTGCTGAAGGTCTGTAAAATTGATGGTCACTAACACCATATTCCCTATACGCCACTTGGCGTGACGGGGGTACTTTACTTTTTTACTAATGTTTTGCTCAGTATAAAGAATTGTTGCTTTTATTAAAGGTAAAGTGAAAGGTTCCCTCCCCTGCCTTACTAGGTGAGTGAAGAATATGGTGTTAGTCACCAAATTTTTCTATGACCACAGTGTTGTTGGGTGATTTGGTCGATATCATGCCACGTCACCTTTACTTTTCTGAAGAATCTCTGGTACCCATTTTTAGATGCTGTGTGAACCCCACTGTCCCAAAAAAATCCATCACTTCTGGGAATTAAACCCACACTCTTCCGATCATTCCTTTAATTGCTCACCATTAATCATAGATGTTATGCTGTTTTTTTAATTGTCATTAACGGTTGTTATTATTGTCTGCTGCTGCAGGTTCTCATGTTTGGTGTATAATTTTAAGTTTTCATTTTTTGTCATAAGTTTATGACAAATTACTAGTTCATTATGTTTGTTATAAATAATTACAAGTTACATGTTTGTTATAAATAATTACAAGTTACATGTTTGTTATAAATAATTACAAGTTATATGTTTGTTATAAATAATTACAAGTTACATGTTTGTTATAAATAATTACAAGTTACATATTTGTTATAAATAATTGTCAGTTTTATCAATTTTGTCAACAATAATAAATGTAGTGTTTGTTATAAATTCTTTCATATTATCATATCACATCATATCATATCACATCATATCATTTCATATCATACCACATCATATCTTATCATATCACGTCATATCATATCATATCATACCACATCATATCTTATCATATCACGTCATATCATATCATATCATATTATTACCTGTTTGTTGCAGCCTAGATTTTACCAATTCAGGTGACAATTTTAAAATAATTATATTTAGGTCCAACTATTATGCCCGGTTCTATTTCTTCAAAAGTTATTGTCATTAATTACAAGTTAGAAACTATGATTTAATTACATGAAAGTGTGTTAACTTTTTCCGTACGTTTCGCCGCATTGTGTGCCATGCCAATTTCGGCTATGTGCGCTTCGGCACATTGTTGCGTCACTTCCAATTTGATTAGTGTGAACTGTTATCAACCCATGTTCTTTCTAATTGTCTTTTATCATCTTGATATTGGTGAAATCTAATACCTTGTTCAATTATTTTAAAATGCATATATAATATGTTATATGTTGGATAAATATGTAGATTGATTCTTTAAACCATGAAAAATTTTGTCTCGGAAATCTCTTCCGTTGCATTGATAAAAAGCTTCCGTATGGAAAGAGTTAATTATTGGCTTTGTCAACATAATGATTTATTATTTACATCTCCTGACAGACATTATTCACAGCGGGGAGTCTTTGAGTGTCAAAAAGGATGTCCGCATGCCAAAACAAAGTAAGACTTTCATTGGAGGATGTTATTTTTGTGTGTGTTGTTTTTCCTGGTTGATTTTGGTCATTTGCTAGCAGGAAATGTTTGATCACTGTGTGTTGTTACTTTTGTGTGTTTTGTCAGTAGTCAGCATTGATTAATCTGCAGTTAGAAAACATGTATGCATTTTATCTGCAGTTAAAAAACATGCATGCATTTTATCTGCAGTTAGAAAACATGTATGCATTTTATCTGCAGTTAGAAAACATGTATGCATTTTATCTGCAGTTAAAAAACATGCATGCATTTTATCTGCAGTTAGAAAACATGTATGCATTTTATCTGCAGTTAGAAAACATGTATGCATTTTATCTGCAGTTAAAAAACATGCATGCATTTTATCTGCAGTTAGAAAACATGTATGCATTTTATCTGCAGTTAGAAAACATGTATGCATTTTATCTGCAGTTAGAAAACATGTATGCATTTTATCAACAGTTCATCAGCAAGGTGTTTTTTGTTTGCTGCTGTAATCCTGAGTTATTTGTCTCATTCTATCAGTTATGTCTTTATGTGTGTCTTACTGTAATCCTGAGTTATTTGTCTCATTCTATCAGTTATGTCTTTATGTGTGTCTTACTGTAATCCTGAGTTATTTGTCTCATTCTATCAGTTGTGTCTTCCTGTAATCCTGAGTTATTTGTCTCATTCTATCAGTTGTGTCTTACTGTAATCCTGAGTTATTTGTCTCATTCTATCAGTTGTGTCTTCCTGTAATCCTGAGTTATTTGTCTCATTCTATCAGTTGTGTCTTCCTGTAATCCTGAGTTATTTGTCTCATTCTATCAGTTGTGTCTTCCTGTAATCCTGAGTTATTTGTCTCATTCTATCAGTTATGTCTTTATGTGTGTCTTCCTGTAATCCTGAGTTATTTGTCTCATTCTGTCAGTTATGTCTTTATGTGTGTTGTTCTAATCCTGAGTTATTTGTCTCATTTTATCAATTATGTCTTTATGTGTGTCTTACTGTAATCCTGAGTTATTTGTCTCATTCTGTCAGTTATGTCTTTATGTGTGTTGTTCTAATCCTGAGTTATTTGTCTCATTTTATCAATTATGTCTTTATGTGTGTCTTTATGTAATCCTGAGTTATTTGTCTCATTCTATCAGTTATGTCTTTATGTGTGTTGTTCTAATCCTGAATGGTCTGTCCCATCCTACCAGTTCTGTTTATGTATATGTTGTTCTAATCCTGAGCTACATGTCTCATCCAACAAATTCTGTGTATGTATGTATATGTTGTTCTAATCCTGAGCCACATGTCTCATCCTACCAATTCTGTGTATATTTGTATATGTTGTTCTAATCCTGAGCTACATGTCTCATCCAACCAATTCTGTGTATATTTGTATATGTTGTTCTAATCCTGAGCCACATGTCTCATCCAACCAATTCTGTGTATGTATGTATATGTTGTTCTAATCCTGAGCCACATGTCTCATCCTACCAATTCTGTGTATATTTGTATATGTTGTTCTAATCCTGAGCCACATGTCTCATCCTACCAATTCTGTGTATATTTGTATATGTTGTTCTAATCCTGAGCCACATGTCTCATCCTACCAATTCTGTGTATATTTGTATATGTTGTTCTAATCCTGAGCTACATGTCTCATCCTACCAATTCTGTGTATATTTGTATATGTTGTTCTAATCCTGAGCTACATGTCTCATCCAACCAATTCTGTGTATGTATGTATATGTTGTTCTAATCCTGAGCCACATGTCTCATCCTACCAATTCTGTGTATATTTGTATATGTTGTTCTAATCCTCAGCTACATGTCTCATCCAACCAATTCTGTGTATGTATGTATATGTTGTTCTAATCCTGAGCCACATGTCTCATCCAACCAATTCTGTGTATGTATGTATATGTTGTTCTAATCCTGAGCCACATGTCTCATCCAACCAATTCTGTGTATGTATGTATATGTTGTTCTAATCCTGAGCTACATGTCTCATCCTACTAGTTCTGTGTACCAGGTGCCAGTACATATCCAGCAACGATGTCTGTAAAGCGTGTCTCATGCTTGAGGGACTTAATAAGGGCAGACCCAGGTGAGACTTTCAAGTCTAGGTTGAGTGTTCATTAGTTCAAGAAAATATGTTGTTTGATGTTGTCAAGTAATTAGTGAAGATGCTATAGTGTTATGTTTTGATGTCTCCACACGCAACAAACCTCATTACGGCTTGTCTGTGGTATGGGTGTCAGTGTCTCCTCACACAACTTTCTAAGCATAATTTTATGGAAGAATAATGGAAATGTACCAGTCAAATGGGAACCGTGATAGCTCAGTGGCTAGTGAACTGGACTACAAAGGCCAAGGGGCAGGGTTCGATCCCAACCAACGGCTTCTGGGTTCACCTAGCCTTAAATGGGTACCAGATTTTTTTCTGGGAAAGTAAAGTGGCGCGGGCGTAGTACAGACCACATTACCCCAAAAATCATGTGCTGAAGGTCTGTAAAATTTATGGTCACTAACACAATGTTCCCTATAAGCCACTTGGTGTGACGGGGCTCTTTACTTTACTTTACTACCAGTCAAATACTTGTAGATAAAGAGATACAGCGAAGGCGGTGGAAAGGACACACACTGTGGAAGCCAATAGGCCCTTTTTTGGAACCTCCAAGGAAAAAGGCAAAGAGAAAGACCAAAATATTCTTGGAGAAGACAGATGGAAGCAGAGATGAACATGATGGGGAAGACATGGAATGATCTTAAAAGAATGGCAAGAAGCAGAACAGCTTGGAAAGTATTTGTTGAAGACCTATGCTCCACAGAGAGCTGAAAAGGTAGAAGAAGAATGTTGATATAAGTCTTGATGCGTCACTTCATACAGCACCCTAACCACATTTTACCTATATCTGAGCATCATGTTATGATGTGTCATCATACCCGATCACAACTTGTCTGTGGTAATATGTGAGTGTATCCTCAGGCAACCTCTTATAACAACTTTCCTGTAGCATTGTTGCTGTTCTTCTTTACTCTCCTCAAACAACCTTATAACAACTTTCCTGTAGCATTGTTGCTGTTCTTCTTTACTCTCCTCAAACAACCTTATAACAACTTTCCTGTAGCATTGTTGCTGCTCTTCTTTACTCTCCTCAAACAACCTTATAACAACTTTCCTGTAGCATTGTTGCTGCTCTTCTTTACTCTCCTCAAACAACCTTATAACAACTTTCCTATAGCATTGTTGCTGTTCTTCTTTACTCTCCTCAAACAACCTTATAACAACTTTCCTGTAGCATTGTTGCTATTCTGGTTTCCTCTCCTCAAACAACCTTATACAACTTTCCTGTAGCATTAATGCTATTCTTGTTTCTTCTCCTCAAACAACCTTATAACAACTTTCCTGTAGCATTGTTGCTATTTTTGTTTCTTCTCCTCAAACAACCTTATAACAACTTTCCTGTAGCATTGTTGCTATTCTGGTTTCCTCTCCTCAAACAACCTTATAATAACTTTCCTGTAGCATTGTTGCTATTCTTGTTTCCTCTCCTCAAACAACCTTATAACAACTTTCCTGTAGCATTGTTGCTGTTCTTCTTTACTCTCCTCAAACAACCTTATAACAACTTTCCTGTAGCATTGTTGCTGTTCTTCTTTACTCTCCTCAAACAACCTTATAACAACTTTCCTATAGCATTGTTGCTGTTCTTCTTTACTCTCCTCAAACAACCTTATAACAACTTTCCTGTAGCATTGTTGCTATTCTGGTTTCCTCTCCTCAAACAACCTTATAACAACTTTCCTGTAGCATTAATGCTATTCTTGTTTCTTCTCCTCAAACAACCTTATAACAACTTTCCTGTAGCATTAATGCTATTCTTGTTTCTTCTCCTCAAACAACCTTATAACAACTTTCCTGTAGCATTGTTGCTATTCTTGTTTCTTCTCCTCAAACAACCTTATAACAACTTTCCTGTAGCATTAATGCTATTCTTGTTTCTTCTCCTCAAACAACCTTATAACAACTTTCCTGTAGCATTGTTGCTATTTTTGTTTCTTCTCCTCAAACAACCTTATAACAACTTTCCTGTAGCATTGTTGCTATTCTGGTTTCCTCTCCTCAAACAACCTTATAATAACTTTCCTGTAGCATTGTTGCTATTCTTGTTTCCTCTCCTCAAACAACCTTATAACAACTTTCCTGTAGCATTGTTGCTGTTCTTCTTTACTCTCCTCAAACAACCTTATAACAACTTTCCTGTAGCATTGTTGCTGTTCTTCTTTACTCTCCTCAAACAACCTTATAACAACTTTCCTATAGCATTGTTGCTGTTCTTCTTTACTCTCCTCAAACAACCTTATAACAACTTTCCTGTAGCATTGTTGCTATTCTGGTTTCCTCTCCTCAAACAACCTTATAACAACTTTCCTGTAGCATTAATGCTATTCTTGTTTCTTCTCCTCAAACAACCTTATAACAACTTTCCTGTAGCATTAATGCTATTCTTGTTTCTTCTCCTCAAACAACCTTATAACAACTTTCCTGTAGCATTGTTGCTATTCTTGTTTCTTCTCATCAAACAACCTTATAACAACTTTCCTGTAGCATTAATGCTATTCTTGTTTCTTCTCCTCAAACAACCTTATAACAACTTTCCTGTAGCATTAATGCTATTCTTGTTTCTTCTCCTCAAACAACTTTATAACAACTTTCCTGTAGCATTGTTGCTATTCTGGTTTCCTCTCCTCAAACAACCTTATAACAACTTTCCTGTAGCATTAATGCTATTCTGGTTTCCTCTCCTCAAACAACCTTATAACAACTTTCCTGTAGCATTAATGCTATTCTTGTTTACTCTCCTCAAACAACTTTATAACAACTTTCCTGTAGCATTGTTGCTATTCTGGTTTCCTCTCCTCAAACAACCTCCTTATAACAACATTCCTGTAGCATTGTTGCTATTCTGGTTTCCTCTCCTCAAACAACCTTATAACAACTTTCCTATAGCATTGTTGCTATTCTGGTTTCCTCTCCTCAAACAACCTTATAACAACTTTCCTATAGCATTGTTGCTATTCTGGTTTCCTCTCTTCAAACAACCTTATAACAACTTTCCTGTAGTATTGTTGCTATTCTTGTTTACTCTCCTCAAACAACCTTATAACAACTTTCCTATAGCATTGTTGCTATTCTGGTTTCCTCTCCTCAAACAACCTTATAACAACTTTCCTATAGCATTGTTCCTATTCTGGTTTCCTCTCCTCAAACAACCTTATAACAACTTTCCTGTAGCATTGTTGCTGTTCTTCTTTACTCTCCTCAAACAACCTTATAACAACTTTCCTATAGCATTGTTGCTGTTCTTCTTTACTCTCCTCAAACAACCTTATAACAACTTTCCTGTAGCATTGTTGCTATTCTGGTTTCCTCTCCTCAAACAACCTTATAACAACTTTCCTGTAGCATTAATGCTATTCTTGTTTCTTCTCCTCAAACAACCTTATAACAACTTTCCTGTAGCATTAATGCTATTCTTGTTTCTTCTCCTCAAACAACCTTATAACAACTTTCCTGTAGCATTGTTGCTATTCTTGTTTCTTCTCCTCAAACAACCTTATAACAACTTTCCTGTAGCATTGTTGCTATTCTTGTTTCCTCTCCTCAAACAACCTTATAACAACTTTCCTGTAGCATTGTTGCTGTTCTTCTTTACTCTCCTCAAACAACCTTATAACAACTTTCCTGTAGCATTGTTGCTGTTCTTCTTTACTCTCCTCAAACAACCTTATAACAACTTTCCTATAGCATTGTTGCTGTTCTTCTTTACTCTCCTCAAACAACCTTATAACAACTTTCCTGTAGCATTGTTGCTATTCTGGTTTCCTCTCCTCAAACAACCTTATAACAACTTTCCTGTAGCATTAATGCTATTCTTGTTTCTTCTCCTCAAACAACCTTATAACAACTTTCCTGTAGCATTAATGCTATTCTTGTTTCTTCTCCTCAAACAACCTTATAACAACTTTCCTGTAGCATTGTTGCTATTCTTGTTTCTTCTCATCAAACAACCTTATAACAACTTTCCTGTAGCATTAATGCTATTCTTGTTTCTTCTCCTCAAACAACCTTATAACAACTTTCCTGTAGCATTAATGCTATTCTTGTTTCTTCTCCTCAAACAACTTTATAACAACTTTCCTGTAGCATTGTTGCTATTCTGGTTTCCTCTCCTCAAACAACCTTATAACAACTTTCCTGTAGCATTAATGCTATTCTGGTTTCCTCTCCTCAAACAACCTTATAACAACTTTCCTGTAGCATTAATGCTATTCTTGTTTACTCTCCTCAAACAACTTTATAACAACTTTCCTGTAGCATTGTTGCTATTCTGGTTTCCTCTCCTCAAACAACCTCCTTATAACAACATTCCTGTAGCATTGTTGCTATTCTGGTTTCCTCTCCTCAAACAACCTTATAACAACTTTCCTATAGCATTGTTGCTATTCTGGTTTCCTCTCCTCAAACAACCTTATAACAACTTTCCTATAGCATTGTTGCTATTCTGGTTTCCTCTCCTCAAACAACCTTATAACAACTTTCCTGTAGTATTGTTGCTATTCTTGTTTACTCTCCTCAAACAACCTTATAACAACTTTCCTATAGCATTGTTGCTATTCTGGTTTCCTCTCCTCAAACAACCTTATAACAACTTTCCTATAGCATTGTTCCTATTCTGGTTTCCTCTCCTCAAACAACCTTATAACAACTTTCCTGTAGTATTGTTGCTATTCTTGTTTACTCTCCTCAAACAACCTTATAACAACTTTCCTGTAGCATTGTTGCTATTCTGGTTTCCTCTCCTCGAACAACCTTATAACAACTTTCCTATAGCATTGTTGCTATTCTGGTTTCCTCTCCTCAAACAACCTTATAACAACTTTCCTGTAGCATTGTTGCTATTCTTGTTTAATCTCCTCAAACAACCTCCTTATAACAACTTTCCTGTGGCATTGTTGCTAGTCTGGGTTTCTCTCGTCAAACCACCTCCTGACAATGAACTCCATGCAACACTGGTGTTAACCTTATATTTCTATTCACACATGCCTGTAGAGGTGTTGTAAGACATTATCTCTCCACACACATTCTGACCACAATTATCTGTACTATTGATGTCCATGCTGTCATCTCTTCTAATATTCTGCTGCCATTTAATGTCCTTTATCTTAAGCTGTAGACCAAGGACAATCCTGTTTTGCTGTTGTATTGTTGACTTGATTGCTCTCATCCAATTTGTTAGCAGTGAAATATTTAAGTTTTTCTTCTTTCACAGACTTGGTATTGGCAAAGTCCATAAAGAGAGGAGAAAGGTGAGTTTCCTATTTCAGCATGTGTGTTTGGTCATTTCACCTCTTGTTCTCTCATATTGTGAGTGTTCTATCTGTGTCACTATGTAACAGAGTGAGTGTTCTATCTGTGGCACTATGTAACAGAGTGAGTGTTCTATCTGTGTCACTATGTAACAGAGTGAGTGTTCTATCTGTGTCACTATGTAACAGAGCGAGTGTTCTATCTGTGTCACTATGTAACAGAGCGAGTGTTCTATCTGTGTCACTATGTAACAGAGCGAGTGTTCTATCTGTGTCACTATGTAACAGAGCGAGTGTTCTATCTGTGTCACTATGTAACAGAGCGAGTGTTCTATCTGTGTCACTATGTAACAGAGCGAGTGTTCTATCTGTGTCACTATGTAACAGAGCGAGTGTTCTATCTGTGTCACTATGTAACAGAGCGAGTGTTCTATCTGTGTCACTATGTAACAGAGCGAGTGTTCTATCTGTGTCACTATGTAACAGAGCGAGTGTTCTATCTGTGTCACTATGTAACAGAGCGAGTGTTCTATCTGTGTCACTATGTAACAGAGCAAGTGTTCTATCTGTGTCACTATGTAACAGAGCGAGTGTTCTATCTGTGTCACTATGTAACAGAGCGAGTGTTCTATCTGTGTCACTATGTAACAGAGCGAGTGTTCTATCTGTGACACTATGTAACAGAGTTAGTGTTCTATCTGTGTCACTATGTAACAGAGCGAGTGTTCTATCTGTGTCACTATGTAACAGAGCGAGTGTTCTATCTGTGTCACTATGTAACAGAGCGAGTGTTCTATCTGTGTCACTATGTAACAGAGCGAGTGTTCTATCTGTGTCACTATGTAACAGAGCGAGTGTTCTATCTGTGTCACTATGTAACAGAGTGAGTGTTCTATCTGTGTCACTATGTAACAGAGTGAGTGTTCTATTTGTGTCACTATGTAACAGAGTGAGTGTTCTATCTGTGTCACTATGTAACAGAGTGAGTGTTCTATCTGTGTCACTATGTAACAGAGCGAGTGTATGCTAAGGGGTATTGGTACCTGAAGTAAGATTGTACTCTCTGACCTTGATATACACTAAATAAATAGGAAATGTGATTGACTTGATTAGAAAAGGGGTCACGGTCAAAGGGACATGGAAAACTCTGGAAGGCAGAGAGAACATTCACGATGGACAAGTTTGTAAGATCTCCATGAATTAAGTGTAGTCAGGAGAGTTCTAAAGGTCTCGAAGTAACCAATTAAAATAGCCAAAAACGGGAACATTCTAGAAGGGAAGAGAAATAGTAAAAATGGGAGAACACAAGTAGAACTGGACAGTCAATCACAAGATAGTCAGAGAGTCACTTAGAGAGTAGGAGGAATTTTCTGTGTACACCACAGACACTAGTGGTCAAGGAGGGATATATGTGTTAGTAGTGTTAGGGTGGTCAGTTGAACAGTGACTCCCGATTTGGTCAGTTATAATGTTAGGGTGGTGAGTTGAACAGTGACTCCCGATTTGGTCAGTTGAACAGTGACTCCCGAGATGGTCAGTTATAGTGTTAGGGTGGTGAGTTGAACAGTGACTCCTGAAACGGTCAGTTATAGTGTTAGGGTGGTCAGTTGAACAGTGACTCCCGATTTGGTCAGTTATAATGTTAGGGTGGTCAGTTGAACAGTGACTCCCGATTTGGTCAGTTGAACAGTGACTCCCGAGATGGTCAGTTATAGTGTTAGGGTGGTGAGTTGAACAGTGACTCCTGAAATGGTCAGTTATAGTGTTAGGGTGGTCAGTTCATCAGTGACTCCCGAGGTGGTCAGTTATAGTGTTAGGGTGGTCAGTTGAACAGTGACTCCTGAGGTGGTCAGTTGGAAAGTCACTCTTTAGGTAGTTAGGTAGCCACTAGGATACAAAGATATCTAAGATGAGATAGATTATGGAACTGATAGTTAAGTAGCATTAGAAGTAGTTTTACAGCAATGTGGCAAGAACTATAGATATTAGTAATAGATAAGAAGCAGAATTAATTGTTAATAAGAAGTAACTAACTCTGTAGATGTTATATAGACATCTGTGGCATTTGTGAGTGACTTGAATGATATTGACTAGTCTCTACCACAAACACCTATCCTGCATTGTAGACCAACTCATTTACATTTCCCAGAGGTCAATTTGAGATCCGGGACCGCTTAATTTGTGTTTTCCATAATGCCATACACATGATTATATGCCTTGCTGCTATAAGTCATTCACTGTTAAAATGAGCATTATTGTGGCTGTTTACATCAGTGAGCAGCACCTCTCTAACCCACAATGTTAGTATGGTAATTTAGTGGTCCCTTATAACTCTCCCAAAACAAACGAGGAAATTAGAGAAATCGCCAATCAACCACTAATATCTTCACTAATAAAGAAAAGACGATGGTCATATGTTGGACATGTGATGAGAAGAGATAATAACCGAATAGCAAAGCAGGCCCTCATATGGGAAACAACAGGTAAGAGAAAAAGAGGAAGACCCAGGGAGACACTGAGAAGAACATTGATGAGAGAGGCAAGAGCAACAGGATTCGGCTCCCTCAATGAGATAGAGCTGCTTGCACAGAACAGAGACAAATGGCGAGATTTTATAAAATATCTTTAAAAGAAAACTGCTAGAACAAAAATTCAGATAAGAGAAGGAGTATCTTGGTCTACGCCCTATGGGCCGGCTACGGCTCGAAAGGTCAATAGATAGATAGATAGATAGATAGATAGATAGATAGATAGATAGATAGATAGATAGATAGATAGATAGATAGATAGATAGATAGATAGATAGATAGATAGATAGATAGATAGATAGATAGATAGATAGATAGATATAACTCTCCTGGCCACCTGATCTCATACAACAACCAAGTTACTGGAGCATCTTTAGCTCCCTGCAGGACCATAAATGGTTCCCTTCATTTTTTCATTCACATCCTCTTTTTTCAATTATTTTTAATTTCTGTCTACGGGGGCCAAGACTCTCATCCACCGAGTTGAGTGTAGTCAGTGACCCACAGCTAACTGTTTGCATCAGGGTTAGCAAATAAAGAGAGCCAATCGAGACCCGATTCCACTTCCTAGCAATGTTCCTGGAAACAGACTATCCAGTCTGGACAAATGAGTACGGGTCAAAGAGGGAAGACAACCCAGTACTTAAGAAATGCTGTGCTGAAGTCAGATATGTTGGCCCGAAAGGTGCAAACAAACTTCAACACAATGCATGATGCTGCAATATAACTGTACAGTTGTGTGATAATTTTATGATTGCTGCAATGTAACTGTACAGTTGTGTGATAATTTTATGATTGCTGCAATGTTACTGTACAGTTGTGTAATAATTTTATGATTGCTGCAATGTTACTGTACAGTTGTGTGATAATTTTATGATTGCTGCAATATAACTGTACAGTTGTGTGATAATTTTATGATTGCTGCAATGTAACTGTACAGTTGTGTAATAATTTTATGATTGCTGCAATGTAACTGTACAGTTGTGTGATAATTTTATGAATGCTGTAATGTAACTGTACAGTTGTGTGATAATTTTATGATTGCTGCAATGTAACTGTACAGTTGTGTAATAATTTTATGATTGCTGCAATGTAACTGTACAGTTGTGTGATAATTTTATGAATGCTGTAATGTAACTGTACAGTTGTGTGATAATTTTATGATTGCTGCAATGTAACTGTACAGTTGTGTGATAATTTTATGATTGCTGTATATAGATCCACTATTACCTGCCATGCATGTTGTAAGAGCCTACTAAGGAGGTTTGCAATCATTCTCTGTGCAGTCAAGTCAGACGTGCACCAAGCAACATTGTCAATGGAATTTACCAATGCTTTTTGGGAAATGCTATAACAAGTGGTGGAGCAGAGATGGGAATTCCTGACTGCAATGAAATAGGCTTCGTGGATAGAATAGAATAGAATTAGTTATTGAAAAATATGGACATTCACTATCTTCCTCATACAACCTAACTCTTTCAGTACGGAAGCTTTTTTAATCAGCACAACAGAAGAGATTTCAGAGATAAAATTGTTCGTGGTGTTAAGAATCAATCTACATATTTATATAACACATAACATGTTATATATACATATGAATGTTTAGATAACAACATATTAGATTTCACCGTAACCAAGATGATACAAGACATGTTGTTGTTGATGGATTGCCACGAGTTGATACAAGCATGTTTGCCCTTTGACTCATAGAATGTGGCGGGTCGTAATGGCTTTCTTGACATTCCCGGCTCTTACTGGAGGTTGGAGGTCGTCTGTCCCAGGTTATGCTGGGAAACTACTAGTCCAGCCCAGAGGTACTGCAATACTGGGTCCTCAATCAGTAACAGCCACCACTACAGGGAACACGTCGATCTTAGCTTCTATACAAGACATGTAAAAAGAATATGGTTTGATAACGGTGTACACAATCAAATTGAGAGTGATGCACTGTGCGGCGAAATGTACAGAAAGAGTTAATGTAAGGAGGAAATGCTTAATTTTACTTTACTTATGTTTGGACTTCAGGACGATTAACTGTGTTTGAATATAAAATGTTATGTCATAAGAATGCTCACTTTGATCATACCCTTATTTCATTGTTATGAACTGTGGTCTCTTACAGATGGAGGAAGAGATAGCAGAGCAGGCAAAGCAAGGACAAAAGGATACAGCTGGTAACTGTGATAACTGCAGTGGTAGAACATGTGGTAGTCATGTGACAAGGTCATGTGATGGGAATGAACAAACTACTGGTCACGTGACAAGGTCATGTGACAGTGATGAACAATGTTTTGGTCATGGCTGGTGCCGTAAAGAAGCTAAAAATACAGGATATGACAGACTAGTAACAGAGCCAGCCCATGAGTCAAGTTAACACCAGATGAGTTAGAGTTGGGGCTAGTGTGAATATGTTGGACTATTTCTGTTGATGTTTTTGTGAGAGCACAGCATCACATTCCATAATGGCAAAAGGAGAGGAAAAAGAAAGAGGCAATTTCATTTTGTGAAGCTACTGAAGGTTCAAATCTTTGGGAAATGTTAAAACTGGATAACAGAGCTAATCTTCTGTGTCTTGTTTGGGACACAGGAACTAAGATTTCTGGACAGATTTCAATTTTCTGTTGTGAATTTGACTTTGTTGAGAGCTTATAACAGTGAAACAGTTCCAACCATATTAACATCTAAGACTCCCTCCCTCTTGCCTCCATATATACAGACATACATATACATAAATTTGAGACTTTGATACAAAGTACTTGAGCTTAAATTCTCTAGATACTGAAATATATCACACAGACACACGCACATCCACAAAGTATGTTAACTCATTCCGTACAGAAGCTTTTTATCAATGCAACGGAAGAGATTTCAGAGACAAAATTGTTCATGGTTTTAAGAATCAATTTACATATTTATATTTATCGTACATATTATATATGAAGTTTTAGATAATTGAACAAAGAATTAGATTTCACCAATACCTGGATGATGCAAGACATGGAAAAAGAATATGGTTTCATGACGGTTCACACTAATCAAATTGAGAGTGATTCACTTTGCCGCGAAGTGAACGTGGCAGAAATCTGCATGGCGCACAGTACACAAATGTACAGAAAGATTTAAATTTCCATATTTTGCGTACTTAGGCAACACAGCTTTCTTACACAGGAACTGACACACCAAGTGTTAGTGTTACATAGGACCTTACACATCAAGTGTTAATGATACACAGTGGCCTACATACAAGTCAGTGTTACACAGAGCTCTATATGCAAGTCACTGTTACACAGAGCTCCACATACAAGTCTGTGTTACACAGAACCCTCATACAGTGTCAATGATACACAGGACTCTACATACAAGTCAATATTATACAGAGCTCTCCATAAACGTCCATGTTGCACAGAGCTCTACATTCAAATCAATATTACACAGAGCTCTACATACAAATCAATATTACACAGAGCTCTACATACAAGTCAATATTATACAGAGCTCTACATACAAATCAATATTACACAGAGCTCTACATACAAGTCAATATTACACAGAGCTCTACATACAAATCTCTATTACACAGAGCTGTACATACAAGTCAATATTATACAGAGCTCTACATACAAATCAATATTATACAGAGCTCTACATACAAATCTCTATTACACAGAGCTCTACATACAAGTCAATATTAAACAGAGCTCTACATACAAGTCAATATTACACAGAGCTCTACATACAAATCACTATTACACAGAGCTCTACATACAAATCACTATTACACAGAGCTCTACATACAAATCACTATTACACAGAGCTCTACATACAAATCACTATTACACAGAGCTCTAAATAGTGGGCTGGAGACCTGCCATGCTCAGCCATCATAAATAATTGTGTCCCTTCATGTTAAATGCAAGCAGGATATATGCTTGTTCATACATCAGGTCAATAGTATCTGTCCACCACAGGTGTGAGTGACAACAGTGTCACACTTGTGTTGATGATATATTTATCTGTTGTGTGCGAAGGTTTTAATTATCTGTTCTCTGCCTGAAAATCTTTACCATAGACTGGTCAGAGTTTTTTTTTTTTTTTTTTTGCGTTCGCCAGCTTTTACCTCTGACGAAGTACCTAGAGGCTAGGAACAGAATTTTGCATATTAATCCATTTTTCCCTTGCAGCTGTGTGCACAGGGGTCCTTCACCGCACAGGCAGATAACTCCATCTTCGGAGGTACTCACATTTTTCCATTTATGTGTAATTGACATTTCAAGCCGGGCCTCGCTGCTGAGACCAGGGGTGGTTACCACAGAGAGAAATCATAAATAAAAATCCCAACTGTTGCAGCCGGGATTTGAACCCACAACCTCTCTATCTCGAGGCCGATGTCTTGCCTCGAGACCAACCAGTCCCCTGGTCAGAGATATAGAGAATACAAGCCTGGAAAAATACAGTGCACACAGATTACATTTTTATAAATACATGATTTTATCATCATGAGGTCACATTTTCTTTGCAGAATGTTGCATTCACCACATCTCATCTGAAAGAATCTTTGTCTTGTGGCCAGATCTCCCATTTATTCTGTTGCTATGTTCAAAGTCTCCATGATGTCTTGGAACCACCTTTTTCTTGGTCTGCCCCCTGATATGCTGCCCAGGAACCATGCCTTCCATTATCGTTCTTTCTGGCCCGCTGTTTCTTTTTTTTTTTACGTGGCCAGAGTATTTAAATTTCCTGTGTAGAATGGTGTTTATAAGCCAGTTCTTGTTAATGTTTAAATCTTTTAGTATGTCTTCATTGCTCATTTTCATTATCCACAGTCTTAAGAATTTTTCCACAGTATTTTGTTTTGAATGAATCAATTTTTTTCTCTTTCTGTTTGCGAGATTGTCCTTAATTCACAACCATATTAAATATATTACATGCATATTATATTGTTGTAAATGCAACAATAAATGTAAAAGATGTTGGTTACTGTTTCCTTAAATTGTTTCCACTCTTCTTCTAACTATATATATCTATCTATCTTTCGTTCGCCTGAAGTATTGTCTATATCTGCAATGTCGTTTCCTGTATAAATTTTACTGTCTTTTGTAATTCTTGCAGTGGCCCATATAGTTTTGTCGGTAGTGTTGTATCTATGGGCCAATGAATTTTCCTCAGACTACTATATTCAGTGCAGTCTTGAAGTATGTGTTCAGCAGTCTGGGGCGCCTGTCCACATGTACAAGTAGTTGAGGTGCCGATCTTGAATTTTGTATACATATGACTATGGAGTCGATTGTGTCCTGTTCTGAGGCGTATAATGATAACTTGTTCATATCTATTCATATTATGAAAGGCATCCTAATTTGGGGCTTTTGGTCCTCTGATTGATTTGATTATCTGTTTCTTATGATGGTATGTAACCTTTGTATCTAGTTGTGTGCCTGTTGAACCTTCCTTTGCCAACTGATCTGCTTTCTCATTTCCTGGTATTCCACAGTGAGATGGGTTGGGATCCACTGCAGGGCAACCCTGTGGTGCTTGCAGAGTTCAGACAATAAGGTCTGCAGATGTGGCAATTTTCTAGATTGTAGTGCCTGGAGTACTGATCTTGCATCTCTCAAAAACATTACAGGCTGTGGGCTAAGATTACTGTTCAGCATTTTTTCTATTGCACTATATATATAATTGTTGTAAATGCATTACATACAGTTTACATTGTTGCAACTGAATTGCAATTGTTGCTAAAGAATGGCAGTCAGTAAATGGCAAACTCAAAAGAACAATTCCGAGCAGCAAAGGCCAGCGCATTATATTAACGCATGCTGGAAGCACTGAAAACGGCCTTGTCCATGATGCGGGACTTATTTTTTAATCAAAAAGTACCGACGGTAGGGACTACCATACTGAAATGAATGGAAACATTTTCAGGCACTGGTTGGAGAACAATCTTTGACCAATCCTGGAGAGACCTTCATGCATAGTCATGGATAATGCATCATACCACAATGTCATATCAGAGGAAGACAAAGTGCCTACTGCATCAAATACAAAAGAGCAAATTAAGACATGGCTTGCGAATGAAAATGTCAAATTTGACGACACATATTTAAAACCCGAATTGTTACAACTTGTGAAAAATACGAATAAGAAAAAGATGTACCATGTTTACAAAATCATTGAGAAATACGGCCACACCTCTCTTCGATTCCCTGCATATCATGCACACCTTAATCCAATCGAACTTGTCTGGGCTCACGTCAAAGGACAAGTTGCAGAACAGAACAGGATGTTTAAAATGTGTGATGTTGAAGTTCTGACACGCGAGTCTCTCTCAAAAATAGACATTCCGTTCTGGAAGAAGTGTGTTGAACCTGTGCTGCGGGTGGAAGATGAGTACTGGAAACGAGATGGATTACTATTTGTCCAGCCAGTAATGATTATCAACTTCTTGGAATCGTCAGATTCTGAATGATTAAAATTAAGATGAATTCAATTCCAGCTGCAGTTAGGACGTCCTGGGGTCTAATGGTGACCGAAGGACAAGACTAATTGTAACCAATTGAATTCATGTTTGAAAATACACATAACGAACAACGCCCACAATTAAGCACTATGTAGATACGCCTTTGACAAGAATTGCAGTAAACTGGAAAATTTAACACGATTAGTGTAAACTCTAAAATTTGAATCAACTTGTGTGATATCGTCATAAAAGATCAAAGGAATTCACTGATGTGCAAAATCTGTTGTGTTTGTGGAATAAAAAATACCAAAATCTTTGCGTCATCAATATTCTAAGATTGCATGGAAAATTTAAAACCAAAATAACAAGCGGTTATCACGCAAAACTAATTCAGGTGTGATTATGAATTTCTGAACGAACTATAGTAGCAAACACCACCACAGACAAACCCGTCACATTGAATATTGGTCTGAATGTCAAGTCTACTCACAATGTCACAATGCAACTAATAGCAAACACCAACCACAAACAAACTCTTCACAATGAATATTGATCTAATTGACAAGTCCACTCACAATGCAACTAATAGCAAACACCAACCACAAACAAACTCTACACAATGAATATTGATCTAATTGACAAGTCCACTCACAATGCAACTAATGGCAAACACCAACCACAAACAAACTCTACACAATGAATATTGATCTAATTGACAAGTCCACTCACAATGCAACTAATGGCAAACACCAACCACAGACAAACTCTACACAATGAATATTGATCTAATTGACAAGTCCACTCACAATGCAACTAATGGCAAACACCAACCACAGACAAACTCTACACAATGAATATTGATCTAATTGACAAGTCCACTCACAATGCAACTAATAGCAAACACCAACCACAAACAAACTCTACACAATGAATATTGATCTAATTGACAAGTCCACTCACAATGCAACTAATGGCAAACACCAACCACAAACAAACTCTACACAATGAATATTGATCTAATTGACAAGTCCACTCACAATGCAACTAATGGCAAACACCAACCACAAACAAACTCTACACAATGAATATTGATCTAATTGACAAGTCCACTCACAATGCAACTAATGGCAAACACCAACCACAAACAAACTCTACACAATGAATATTGATCTAATTGACAAGTCCACTCACAATGCAACTAATGGCAAACACCAACCACAAACAAACTCTACACAATGAATATTGATCTAATTGACAAGTCCACTCACAATGCAACTAATGGCAAACACCAACCACAGACAAACTCTACACAATGAATATTGATCTAATTGACAAGTCCACTCACAATGCAACTAATGGCAAACACCAACCACAGACAAACTCTACACAATGAATATTGATCTAATTGACAAGTCCACTCACAATGCAACTAATAGCAAACACCAACCACAGACAAACTCTACACAATGAATATTGATCTAATTGACAAGTCCACTCACAATGCAACTAATGGCAAACACCAACCACAGACAAACTCTTCACAATGAATATTGATCTAATTGACAAGTCCACTCACAATGCAACTAATAGCAAACACCAACCACAGACAAACTCTTCACAATGAATATTGATCTAATTGACAAGTCCACTCACAATGCAACTAATAGCAAACACCAACCACAGACAAACTCTTCACAATGAATATTGATCTAATTGACAAGTCCACTCACAATGCAACTAATAGCAAACACCAACCACAGACAAACCCTTCACAATGAATATTGATCTAATTGACAAGTCCACTCACAATGCAACTAATAGCAAACACCAACCACAGACAAACCCTTCACATTGAATATTGATTTGGAAAAAAACATAACACCTCAATTTGGGAGAAAATCCCTGGAATGATTTTAATGGATCACTGTTGGCATAACATGAATAACAAAGAAGCTAACATTCAGTGCTAGCGGACATGGCTGACCCACTGACAACACCATTTCCAATGACTGAAAGAAATACACAACATTCTTAAGTCCAGTCTCTCTCTACATCATACAGAACAGTGGTTTCCAATATATCTTTTTTTACATTCAGGATCATAAATTGTTCCCTTCTTTAGCAAAATGTTTGCAATAATATCTATCTATCTATTCCTTTCGAGCCGAAGACGGCACATATCTATCTTATCTATCTATCAGTTATCTATCTAGTCCTTTCGAGCCGAAGATGGCACATAGGGTAGAACCACAATCTCAAGAACAGACCCCTTTCTTGTCAAAATGGCACCTACTGCAGATATCACTACCCCTAAAATCTATGGCTCTGTTTCCATAACAATACTTTTTACAATGACAGCTAGTCAAGCCATCGATCAACTTCCTTAGTCGTCTCTTATGACATGCCTGGAAAGTCACAGTGTCACTATTTTTCAATAATATGTTTGCCCTTATTTCAAATATACATGTATATGTTGTGACTCTAATTATTCTTCTTCCTTTCAGCTCCCTGCGAAGTATAGGTCTTCAACAAACACTTCCTAAGTCATCCTGTTTCTTGCCATTCTCTTCATCTCAATTTCCACCTGTCTTCTCAAAGTAAATTTTGGTCTTCCTCTTTGTCTCCTTCCCTCCAAAAATGGGCTCATCGAATAATGCTCTCATTTGGCTTCCTCTGTGTCTGTTGATTCTCAAATAATAGCTCAATAATATAATTAAAATATGATATAATAATAATAAAGTGAACAGAAAGAATATATCTTGTATATTTACACTCAAAACTGAACATATAAAGTGAATGAAAGGAAATATTTTATAAATAGCATTTTTTTTAAAAACTGAAAATAACAAAAGCAATTGTCATCATTACTATGCTTGGGAAGAAGTATGAGTTATTTGAGTTGTTTTTGTCTTGAAATCATTTAATACATCTCTTATTCTGTTGATTCTTCTTTTCCTGGGTTGTTGTTTCATCTTTTCATGAGGTGTCCTTACAACCTTGAAGCCTGATGTTGTAATGCAGGATGCTTGTGCTGCACGTTAGTCATGTTTTATCTGGTCAAATGTCCAAAACCATTACATTTTTTTAAATGTTTGACTTCATTTACTGTAATTGTCCTTACTGTTTTTTTTTTCAGAATTTCATGTGTAGTTGTATCACAAAACCATGTTTTTTTCTTGGCTTCTTTTCTGAACCTTTCAACATCACCTCAAATGCAATCGTGTTGTAAACAAGATGCTATGAAAATAGACCCAGAAGTTATATTCAAATGAGATTGAGAGAAGGAATACCAGACAACTTGGAAATGTGGCAGTGGAAGAAGCCAACTAAACAGCTAAAAGACAGCAGTCTACCTCTATCTCATCAATGCTGAACGACAAATGAAGAAGGAAAGTAGATTTATGTCCACAAATGATTCATGTCTTTAACAATGAATCCTTTCCTTCTCTAATAGAATAATTCAGTCAGCGATGAAATGGAGGGTCAGCTCATAATTATTAATTTCTCATTTTTGAATAATCACTCATCATAAGCACAGTCTAAAGAAATTTTCTCAAAGAGGCGAACACAAAAAGGGAGCTCTTAAAAAACATCAGAAAGAAACAATCAACATTTTTTGGGCACATCATGAGAAGAGGAAAGTTGGAATACTTGGTTACAACTGGCAAAATGCAGGGAAAGAGAGATCGCGGACGACAAAGAGAGAAAATACTGGATAGCTTGGTGTCATGACATGGAAAACAGTCAACAACAGAACTGATACGATGCACTGTGGATAGAAGATTGTGGAAGGACATGATCGCCAACGCCAACCGGTATGGCACATGATGATGAAAGAAATTTTGTACTCAGTCCTGACTTTCTCCATATTTTTGTTGACCTTAAAGTTCCCCTCATTATTATTGTCCGCTCACGCTTATCCCCAGGCTTATATTTTACACACAATTACCAATCATCATTTTTTCTTAGGAGAAACCATGTAGAGCTAAATCAAAGCTGATATCATCATCATCAAGTACGGGCCTGCTGGCGTAGGTGATCATGTCTCTCCAAAACTTTCAATCTCGAAAGTTATTTATCATTTTTGCTGTTGACTTCTGCCAAGCCATTATCTTAAGCTGTCTGGTATCTTTTCTCTTTGCTTCCCTCTATCTCTTCGTCCCTCAATTTTCCCAGTTGTTACAATATATTCAAGCTGTTCTCTTCACATTACATGGCCAAAAAATAATGATTGTTTCTTCCTAATACTGGAAATTAGCTGTTTAAAGCTGATCTAGATACAATAAAAGACTACATCTTGGTTGTTTCAGCTTTAAAAACAAGACATAACAAATGTTTTGACTGAAAGGTCTTAACAAGGATGAAAACAACCACAACAGAATACAAATCAGAAGAAACTAAAGATTAAACAGTGACCAAAATGTTTAATAATAATCGTATAGCAAAGCAAGCCCTCAAGTGGGAAACATCAGGGAGAAGGAAAAGAGGCCGACCCAGAGAAACTCTGAGAAGAACATTGATCAGAGAGGCAAAGGCAGTAGGAATCGGCTCCCTCAATGAGATCAAGATGCTTGCTTAGAACAGAGAAGAATGGTGAGATTTGATAAAACATCTTTGCAAGGATTGAGACTGCTAGAAAGAACATTTTGATAAAGGGAAAGATTATCTGAGTCTATGCCCTATAGCCTGACTGCGACTCGATAGATAGATTCATAGATTGATAGAAGGTGTTTAATGTTATCTTGAACACACTTTAAATAAACACACTCTAAAATATTAAGAGACCAATAGTAGACAAAAACGGAATTGAAGTCTGCGATCACAACATAAATGATATGTAGATGACACAGTTTTAATAGCACAGACAAAGAATAAACTACAAGAAATGACAGACAAAACAGTAAATATAGAAGAAACAATCACCACCATGCAACATATAAACAAGACAAATCTGAAACAAATGCAAAGCATCAAATACTTGGACAGAATAATAGCATCAGATAGAAGATGCACAGCATAAACAAAAAACAGAATAGCTCAGGCCAAAATTGCACTTCAGAAAATGAAAATGTCTTTTGCAACAAGTCAATGACAATAGAAGTGAGAAGGTAAGTTAATTAGTGCAATATAGTGCCAATTCTGACCTATAGAGCTGAATCATGGATAGTAGACAAACAAATGAAAAGACGATTAGAGGCCACAGAGATGGGATTTCGCAGATGAATGTTGAAAGTTCCCTGGACAGATTAAAAAATGAATGAGGACATTCTCAAAGAGGCCAACACAAAAAGGCAGCTCCTAAAAAACATCAGAAAGAAACAATATTTTTGTGGGCACATCATGAGAAGAGGCAATTTGGAGTACTTGTTTACAACTGGCAATTTATATGGAAAGAGAGATTGTGGATGACAAGAAGAGAAGATACCAGATAGCTTAGTGTCATGACATACAAAACAGTCAACAATAGAAATCGATATGATAATGCACTGTGGATAGAAAATTATGGAATGACATGATCGACTATGCCAATTTGCATGGCACATGATGATGATGAACATATACATAAAATGAGATGTAATTTAGCAACAGAAGTTGAAAGAAGAGTGGTTCTAAAACTAAATAGAAAAGACACCTAGCCCATGCAGGTAAAATGTAAAGTATAATTAAATAAATAAATGTAAAGAGTTAATCCCACTTGGATTTAAAGAGCCAGTGAGCTATGAGACGGTTCTCAAAAAGGAAACAACTACGTTCATCCGTGCTCCATGGATGGTGTTGCACACTGAGACCGGCATTCAACAGTTGGTTGTTCTATAACAAGCACCAGTCATGAAGGGTTTTCATTCTGTCGTACAAACCCCTAACATAGTGTTCTCAATCTGTTACGCAGGGCATATACCTACATATTCATTACACTATTCTTTCTTGTTTGCTTTCAGATGTTAATAGTTTTGTTAGTTCATTGGTAAACAATATATTCACAGCAATAACATACAGTTTGTCATGACAATATCATTTATGGCCCTGGATGGGAATAAGCATTAAAATATGTATAAATATATAATTCTGAAGGGCTGAAGTCAAATAACGGGGGAATATTCACATATAGTTGTATATTACAGCATTACAGAAATAAGGTTGTAAACTGCTCTTTTGATTAATATGTGTTTGATATGTATGAAAAATATGATTACTTGTCATGGAGCCAAATGATTCCACGTAGTCAGATATCCGTTACGTTAATTCTGAATTTGTGGTTTAGAATGTATCACAGTTTCTTGTGTCTGGTAAGTAGTTGATGTGTGTAACAGTGACATGGAGACTCTGGACATAAACCCTGCAGCCTGGGAAGAAATAGCTGCAAACCACAGTCTTTGGAAACACACTCTAAAGCTCCAACTCAAACAAGAGGCAGACAGATTCATAGAAAGAGAGAATACACGGCGAAAGAAAAGAAAAATATAACATTTCTAGGGGTGCTAAAAAATAGTTCATTCACAAATTCGTGTCACAGAGTCTATTAATTATCTCAGAAACTGATGAATTTCTGTCATTCTTTTTTCGTGAAATCTTATTTTTTCACCGACCTTCAGTCTGATTTTTTGCCCTACTGTCATGAATTTAAGAAAGTTTTTTTGCCTATTTGAGGTATATAAAAATATGAATTTTTTGCTTGTCCTAAATTTTAGGATTTTACAATATCCACATTTGTTGTAATCAACTCACCAATTAAAAAGGCAAATTTCATGTGCTCTATCTTAGCACCGTTTCGCACTCTTAGCTTGTAAGACGCGCGCCACTCCAAGGGTAATTTCATTTCCGGTTTCTTGTTAAATTGGTCCAGAGGAGTATTTTGACAAAATATTTACCATTAATGAATATTCCTGTATGTGTGATAATTCGTAAGCTGTTGTGAAGTGACTACTTGATTTTTAAAACCATGAAGAGTTTAAATTGTAAATTCATCACTATGCAAAAGGAACTGTGTTATTGCACATTGGGGGCCTCGGTAGCCTAGTTGGGAAAACCACTCAACTGGACTACCGACGTTCGGACAACCCGTGTTCGATTCCCGCTGGGAGCAGTGTGAATTGTACTCGTGGTTTGAAAAAAAAATACCCCCCACGGTCGACCCAGCCGCTGGCAGAAATGGGTACCAGGGTATTACCCTGGGAAGGTGAGGAATGTTACCTCACATCTGAGTTTAGATGCTTGAGGCGACACTATACAGAAATATCCGAACATTTCTGGATAGGCGGCCGAGCACATATGGGTGGAAACTCGCATGCTAAGACGCCGGTTCAAGTCTCGTACTTTACCTTTACCTTTATTGCACATGCAGTTTTGCAGGGAATCTAAAAGGGGTCGGTTATATTACTATTCAATGTAATACAGATACGCCTTTCACTTGCATTGTTAGAAAATTAACATAATTTACAGTAAAATCTAATGTTTAGAGCATGCGGTTTCATATTTTCCTAAAAATTATATAACGAAAACCATTTGTGCAAAATTGAGGCTACCTTTGCATTTAAATGTTATAAAATCTGAAGGTCGGTGAAAAATAAGATCTCATGAAAAAGAATGACAGAAATTCATCAAACTGTTTCCGAGATAAATTGATCAACTCTGTGGGCATGAATTTGTGAACGAGCTATACTACTACCAGTAGTTGATAGTGTCAGTATTGTAGTAATGAAGTTGACTTGGTGGTATAAATGGCACGTTTGTCCCTCCCTGCCTGACATACTCTTCACCCTAGAGAAAAGGAAAAGGTTCCCTCCCCTTGCATTGCCAGACGTTTGAGGCATACGGTGTTAAATGACCTTATTTTTCCAAGACCACGGCACATGTTTGGTTGATGGGGTTGACCCTTTACTTTCTGGAAAAGCCTCAAGTACCCATTTTTAGGGGCTGGGTGAACCACAAAGCCTTGTCACTCTGAAAAAAAAAAAAATCAGTCATTTCTGGGAATTGAACCTGTACTTTTCTGATCAGGAAGCAGCCACACTTACCACTCAGCTACTGAGGCTTCATTCAGTCTACTCAGCTGTAAAAAAATAATGTACACCTGGCTCACTGAGTTAAGAAAGGTATAAACAAGTGAGGTAGAGCACTGGTCTCCTCCATTTTCATCTTTTTCTTCAGTGTTCACCTTATGACTACTCCTCATTGTTGCTTGTTATCACATGATGACTACTCCTCATTGTTGCTTGTGCTCACCTCATGACTACTCCTCATTGTTGCTTGTTTTCACATGATGACTACTCCTCATTGTTGCTTGTTTTCACATGATGACTACTCCTCATTGTTGCTTGTGTTCACCTTATGACTACTCCTCATTGTTGCTTGTTTTCACATGATGACTACTCCTCATTGTTGCTTGTGTTCACATGATGACTATTCCTCATTGTTGCTTGTGTTCACATGATGACTACTCCTCATTGTTGCTTGTGTTAACATGATGACTACTCCTCATTGTTGCTTGTGTTCACCTCATGACTACTACTCTATGTTGCTTGTTTTCACATGATGACCACTCATTGTTGCTTGTTTTCACATGATGACCACTCATTGTTGCTTGTGTTCACATGATGACTACTCCTCATTGTTGCTTGTTTTCACATGATGATTACTCCTCATTGTTGCTTGTGTTAACCTCATGACTACTCCTCATTGTTGCTTGTTTTCACATGATGACTACTCCTCATTGTTGCTTGTTTTCACATGATGACTACTCCTCATTGTTGCTTGTGTTCACCTTATGACTACTCCTCATTGTTGCTTGTTTTCACATGATGACTACTCCTCATTGTTGCTTGTGTTCACATGATGACTATTCCTCATTGTTGCTTGTGTTCACATGATGACTACTCCTCATTGTTGCTTGTGTTAACATGATGACTACTCCTCATTGTTGCTTGTGTTCACCTCATGACTACTACTCTATGTTGCTTGTTTTCACATGATGACCACTCATTGTTGCTTGTTTTCACATGATGACCACTCATTGTTGCTTGTGTTCACATGATGACTACTCCTCATTGTTGCTTGTTTTCACATGATGATTACTCCTCATTGTTGCTTGTGTTAACCTCATGACTACTCCTCATTGTTGCTTGTTTTCACATGATGACTACTCCTCATTGTTGCTTGTTTTCACATGATGACCACTCATTGTTGCTTGTTTTCACATGATGATTACTCCTCATTGTTGCTTGTTTTCACATGATGATTACTCCTCATTGTTGCTTGTTTTCACATGATGACTACTCCTCATTGTTGCTTGTTTTCACATGATGACCACTCATTGTTTTCCTATGATGATTACTCCTCATTGTTGCTTGTTTTCACATGATGATTACTTCTCATTGTTGCTTGTTTTCACCTGATGATTACTCCTCATTGTTGCTTGTTTTCACATGATGACTACTCCTCATTGTTGCTTGTTTTCACATGATGACTACACCTCATTGTTGCTTGTGTTAACCTCATGACTACTCCTCATTGTTGCTTGTTTTCACCTGATGATTACTCCTCAATGTTGCTTGTTTTCACACGATGACTACTCCTCATTGTTGCTTGTTTTCACATGATGACTACACCTCATTGTTGCTTGTGTTAACCTCATGACTACACCTCATTGTTGCTTGTGTTAACCTCATGACTACTCCTCATTGTTGCTTGTGTTTACCTCATGACAAACTCTCTGTAGCTGACTGTTAATCTGATATACTCAAACTCTTCGTAGGTGACTGTGTTAATCTGATATACTCAAACTCTCCGTAGGTGACTGTGTTAATCTGATATACTCAAACTCTTCGTAGGTGACTGTGTTAATCTGATATACTCAAACTCTCCGTAGGTGACTGTGTTAATCTGATATACTCAAACTCTCTGTAGCTGACTGTGTTAATCTGCAGTAATAACTCTTGGTATGTGACTGTGCTAATCTGCAGTACTCAAACTCTCTGTAGCTGACTGTGTTAATCTGCAGTAATAACTCTTGGTAGGTGACTGTTAATCTGCAGTACTTAAACTCTCTGTAGCTGACTGTGTTAATCTGATATACTCAAACTCTCTGTAGCTGACTGTGTTAATCTGCAGTACTCAAACTCTCTGTAGCTGACTGTGTTAATCTGCAGTACTAAAACTCTCTGTAGCTGACTGTGTTAATCTGCAGTACTAACTCACGGTAGGTGACTGTGTTAATCTGATATACTCAAACTCTCTGTAGCTGACTGTGTTAATCTGCAGTACTCAAACTCTCTGTAGCTGACTGTGTTAATCTGCAGTACTCAAACTCTCTGTAGCTGACTGTGTTAATCTGCAGTACTAAAACTCTCTGTAGCTGACTGTGTTAATCTGCAGTACTAAAACTCTCTGTAGCTGACTGTGTTAATCTGCAGTACTAACTCACGGTAGGTGACTGTGTTAATCTGATATACTCAAACTCTCTGTAGCTGACTGTGTTAATCTGCAGTACTCAAACTCTCTGTAGCTGACTGTGTTAATCTGCAGTACTCAAACTCTCTGTAGCTGACTGTGTTAATCTGCAGTACTCAAACTCTCTGTAGGTGACTGGATGATGAAAGTCATCAAATTGAAAGTGATGTACTGAAGGATTCATGTTCATACAATTACTCAGGGAGACAACTATTGTAGTGACATAAATCATCAAGAGGTTTTGTTCAATGAGCAGTTACTTTCTCTTGATGACATGTTATGACTGACTAATTCAAGTGAAGAAAATGTTACATCTCCGCTTCAACGAAATAAAGAAAGAAAGAGAGAGAAAGTGAATGAAAGAGAGAGAATGAAAGAGGAAAAAAAAAGGGAGAGACAGAAGCAAAAGAAAGAAAGAAAAGGAAAGGAAAGAGAAAGAAAGAATTTACAAATTGTTACGTGTGGTACATTTATATTGTGGTATTATTGACTGCTCAAATTCAAAAGAAACGAAGAAATTAGATAAATCACCAATCAACCACTAATATCTTCAGTAATCAAGAAAAGACGATGGTCATATGTTTGACATGTGATGAGGAGAGATAATAATCAAATAACAAAGCAAGCCTTCATGGGAAACAACAGGTAAGAGGAAAAGAAGCCGATCCAGAGAGAGACACTGAGAAGAACATTGATCAGAGAGGCAAGAGCAGCAGGAATTGGCTCCCTCAATGAGACAGAGCTGCTTGCACAGAACAGAGACAAATGGCGAGATTTTATAAAATATCTTTAGAAGGATTGAAAACTGCTAGAATAAAATGTAGATAAAAGAAAGAGTATCTGGGTCTATGCCCTATGGGCCGGCTACGGCTCGAAAGGTCTATAGATAGATAGATAGAATATTGACTGCTGTACTATTGTGATGTATGTACATTTGCATGCAATATGGAACACACTTTGTGGTAGTGGTATTTGTGTGGAGCGTAATGCAAGAGCCAGGCTGTTAAGATCATATAATGTTCAAATATTTGAGATCACTGACACTGAGATCACTGAGAAATCTAATGTGAATGTCATGTGATATGGGGAGGGCTAAACTTAGATGAATGTCATATCACATGTGATGGGAAATTAAAATCAGTTTCATGTGACATTGGCCAGACTTAGGTTAATGTCATGTCACATGCTGCAAATTTATAATAATGTCATGTAAACTGAACCATACATATATTAATGTCATGTGGCACTGTTCATATTTATGTAGATATCATGTAATATGGGCTAAACTTATAAGTGGCATAGTTTAAATTTATAATAATGTCATGTGACGTGAACTAAATTTAGATTAATGTCATGCCGCTGGTTCAAATATGTGTGAGTGTCATGTGACATGAACCAAGCTTAATGCCATGCAAAATAGTTCAAATATATATGAGTGATACATTTTAAGAACATTGATAGAAAGATCTATATATGTGATTTATAGCCTACACAAAAGCATTTGACAAAGTAAAGCATGTGGAAATAATCAATATGGTGGAGAAATTAAACATTGATGGCAAGGATTTGCGAATCATAAAAAACATGTACTGGCAACAAACAGCAGCTATACGAATTAACAACCAAACAGGACGATTTCAACTTATAAAACAAGGAGTCAGACAAAGCTGATTTGTTTTCACTTTACAACGAACATATTATGAGATCAATAGTAGACAAAAACGGAATTGAAGTCAACAGTCACAACATAAATAATTTGCGATATGCGGATGACACAGTCTTAATAGCAGAGACAGAGAATGAACTATAAGAAATGATAGACATAATAGTAAAAGAAAGCAACAAGAAAGATCTCAGTCTGAATAGTAAGAAAACAGAAGTAATGGTCATATCGAAGAAACAATCATCACCATCATGCAGCATAAAAATAAACAGGAAAAATTTGAAACAAGTGCAACGCGTCAAATACTTGGGCAAAATAATAACATTGGATGGAAGATGCACTACAGAAATAAAAAACAGAATAGCTCAGGCCAAAATAGCATTTCAGAAAATGAAAAATATCTTATGCAACAAATCTATGTCAATAGAAATGAGAAAGAGAGTTTATAGATGCTATATAGAATCAATTCCGACCTATGGAAGCGAATCATGGACAGTAGACAAACAAATAAAAAGACGATTAGAGGCCACAGAGATGGGATTTCTCAGAAGAATGTTGAAAGTTCCCTAGACAGCTAAAAAGACCAATGAGGAAGTTCTCAAAGAAGTCAACACAAAAAGGGAGCTTCTAAAAAACATCAGAAAGAAACAATCAACATTTTTCAGGCACATCATGAGAAGTAGAAATTTTGAATACTTGTTAACAACTGGCAAAATAAAAGGAAAGAGAGATCGCGGATGACAAAGAGAGAAAATACTGGATGGCTTGGTGTCATGCATGGACAGCAGTGAACAACAGAACTGATACGATGCACTGTAGATAGAAGAATGTGGAAAGACATTATCGCCTGCGTCAACCGGTATAGCACATGATGATGATATATGAATGTCATGTGACGAGTCAAATTAGATTAAAAGTGACTTGAGTCAAATTAGATTAAAAGTAACGAGTCAAATTAGATTAAAAGTGACTTGAGTCAAATTAGATTAAAAGTGACTTGAGTCAAATTAGATTAAAAGTGACTTGAGTCAAATTAGATTAAAAGTGACTTGAGTCAAATTAGATTAAAAGTGACTTGAGTCAAATTAGATTAAAAGCATGTGGCACACATTGAATAATACAAATACCTGGTATAAATCAAAATGGTTTGAAGCAAGCAGGATTTGAGATTTAATATAGTTAATTCAACAAATATCTGCTTACATAACTTTTCTTTTCTTTATAAAAATGTAGGGGAAGTGCCAGAATGAGAAAACATAGATGACTTTTGATTTTCTTTGAGCAGACAAAAGGAGGTGGGAATAATACAAGTGGTGATATGTAGCGCAAGTGGTGATATGTAGCGCAAGTGGTGATATGTAGCGCAAGTGGTGATATGTAGCACAAATGGTGATATGTAGCGCAAGTGGGGATATGTAGCGCAAGTGGTGATATGTAGCGCAAATGGTGATATGTAGCGCAAGTGGTGATATGTAGCACAAATGGTGATATGTAGTGCAAGTGGGGATATGTAGCACAAATGGTGATATGTAGCGCAAGTGGTGATATGTAGCGCAAGTGGTGATATGTAGCGCAAATGGTGATATGTAGTGCAAGTGGGGATATGTAGCACAAATGGTGATATGTAGCGCAAGTGGGGATATGTAGCGCAAGTGGTGATATGTAGCGCAAATGGTGATATGTAGTGCAAGTGGTGATATGTAGCACAAGTGGTGATATGTAGTGCAAATGGTGATATGTAGCGCAAGTGGTGATATGTAGCACAAATGGTGATATGTAGCGCAAGTGGTGATATGTAGCGCAAGTGGTGATATGTAGCACAAATGGTGATATGTAGCGCAAGTGGTGATATGTAGCACAAGTGGTGATATGTAGCTCAAATGGTGATATGTAACGCAAGTGGTGATATGTAGCACAAATGGTGATATGTAGCGCAAGTGGTGATATGTAGCTCAACTGGAATGTGGGCGTGATGGCAGTTCCAGAAAAGGACAAAACATAAGGCTATATGGTGCTGAGGATGGAGATATATTTGAGTGTTTAGTAAAGATACATGGATGCTTGAGGTAATGGAGGACTGGTGATAGAGATAAGATTAGTGAGTACTAGAGATGATATACATGGAGATGAGGAATGCAATACATGGGTGTTGGAGATGAGATACACGGTTGTTGGGGATGAGATACTGGGTTGTTGGAGATGAGATACATGGGTGTTAGAGATGAGATATATGGTTGTTGGAGATGAGATACATGGGTGTTAGAGATGAGATACATGGGTGTTAGAGATGAGAAATATGGATGTTAGAGATGAGATACATGGATGTTAGAGATGAGATACATGGGTATTAGAGATGAAGTACATGGGTGTTAGAGATGAAATACATGGATGTTAGAGATGAGATACATGGGTGTTAGAGATGAGATACATGGGTGTTAGAGATGAGATACATGGGTGTTAGAGATGAAATACATGGATGTTAGAGATGAAATACATGGATGTTAGAGATGAGATACATGGGTGTTAGAGATGAAGTACATGGGTGTTAGAGATGAGATACATGGGTGTTAGAGATGAGATACATGGGTGTTAGAGATGAGATACATGGGTGTTAGAGATGAAATACATGGGTGTTAGAGATGAAATACATAGGTGTTAAAGATGAGATACTTAGATGTTAGAGATGAGATACATGGGTGTTAGAGATGAGACACACAAACATTTATGTCCTAAATTGCAATGTCCTGATGAAAGGACTTACTAGATGAAATCAATTGAAACTCTGTATTATTTGTCTGTTGGCTTGTATGTGTTGCTGACATCACTGCTGCTGGTTTTAAAGGTCTCATACTCATTATCCTCGGGGATGATGTACAGATCCTCGTATGGCTGCGACAGCTGAGCTTCGGCCCCAACATTGGCATATACGGCAGTGTCATTGCTTGCATGGTGGGGTTTTGGGTTGCTGCTTGTGATAGAGGTGCTGACAGTTGCTGCTGCTGTTGGTTGGCTGCTTTCATCTGAGATAAGAGGAGTTGCTGCTGAAGTTATCTCTATATTTCCTGAAAGTGAAAAGTAGGATTCTGAATGTGGCGTTAGGGTTTATTATTATAATGTGGATTTGTAGATCTGACGTTTATGGATCTGACGTTAAAATGTGGGTTTGTGGGTTTGATATTAAAATGGGGGTTTGAAATTAAAATGTGAGTTTTTGGGTGTGATATTAAAATGTGAGTTTTTGGGTGTGATATTAAAATGTGAGTTTTTGGGTGTGATATTAAAATGTGAGTTTTTGGGTGTGATATTAAAATGTGAGTTTTTGGGTGTGATATTAAAATGTGAGTTTTTGGGTGTGATATTAAAATGTGAGTTTTTGGGTGCAACATTAAAATGTGAGTTTTTGGGTGTGACATTAAAATGTGAGTTTTTTGGTGTGATATTAAAATGTGGGTTTGACATTAAAATGTGTGTTTTTGGGTGTGATATTAAAATGTGAGTTTTTGGGTGTGACATTAAAATGTGAGTTTTTGGGTGTGATATTAAAATGTGGGCTTGTGGGTGCATCATTAAAATTTCAGTTTGTGGGTTTATCATTAAAATTTCAATTTGTGGAAGGTATCATTAGAATATCAGTTTGTGGGTCTATCATTAAAGTGTCAGTTTGTGGGTGTATCATTAAAATTTCAGTTTGTGGAAGGTATCATTAGAATATTAGTTTGTGGGTGTATCATTAAAATGTCAGTTTGTGGGTCTATCATAAAAAAATCATTTTATGGATCTATCATTAAAATGTCAGTTTGTGGGTCTATCATTAAAAAATAATTTTATGGATCTATCATTAAAGTATCAGTTTGTGGATCTATCATTAAAATGTCATTAATGTGTGGATTTATCATTAAAATGTCATTAATGTGTGGATCTATCATTAAAATGTCATTAATGTGTGGATTTATCATTAAAATGTCATTAATGTGTGGATCTATCATTAAAATGTCATTAATGTGTGGATTTATCATTAAAATGTCATTAATGTGTGGATCTATCATTAAAATGTCATTAATGTGTGGATCTATCATTAAAAAATGATTACAAAATAAGACCATGGATCTACCATAAATAAAATGATTACCAAATAAGACCATGGATCTATCATTACTACGCGGAGATAAATATCTGTTATGACAATGTGAGACTATAGATATACCTTTACAGTGTGGGGTTGTAGATCTTAAATGTTACTTGCTGAAGCACTTTTCAACTTCAACAATTTTCTAAACTGTCATTACTGTACCGGTTCAGTTTCATTATTTCACAGTTTCAAAGGCATCATATGGTCACAACCACACGTCGAAAATAGTCACAAGAATTTTAGTCCATCACATTCATATCATCAGTGAGAAAAACACATAAACATTAACTAGCCACAGAATTTCTGATCCCACATATACATGGATGGCTGCGCTACAAATGCCTCCAGAAGTGGAAGAGGAGGTGTGTTCTTGAGGCTCAATAACCTGAAAGAGATTACCACATTAAAAGCTAGTGGGAAATTCTCAAACAACTATAAAGCTGAAAGTGAGGCCCTCAAAGATGTTGAAAAGCTGACTATTCGGAGTTGGTTGGTTGTGTTCGCCCGATGACTAAAGTATTCTAGAGTATTCGTAGACTGTAGAATTCCTCTTCGTCATCCGCCCTCGAAGGACACTAAGTGAACGTGTCTGCGTTGTCTTGTGGTTTGCAGCATAACTGCTATATTTGCGCCTTTCGGCCCAACACATCCGACTTCAGCACACTATTCGGTGTAAGAATAATGTGGACAAGAAATTGGTGATACTGACCAATGTACTGTCAATCCTAATAGCTCTAAAAAAAAAATAACACAGAAACAGTGAGCTAGATTATCTTAACAACACTAAAGCAACTGAACAATAACTTTCAGAGACTGGCCATCCAGTGGATACCATCACATTGTAAAATACAATGAAACAAATGTGCAGACAAATTAGCTAAGAGGGGGAGGGAGATTACCACAAGAGAACCATCTTGTCAGCTACGATGAAGCCAAATCCATCATCAAGTCATCATACTTCGCCTACGCACTGGCCACAACAGAATGAGAAACCACATGTTCACCAAATTCAAAATAGAAACTACCAGCCAATGCCACTGTACACTGGATAACATGACAACAAAACATGTTCTACAGGATTGCCCCCCCTTCCCCCCAGTACATAGCCCTGAGGAGGACAATGTGGCTCACACCCTCATCCGTGGAAGAGAAACTCTACCGGGCAACCGAATCACTTAAACAGACAGCTGCCTTCATAAGAGAGCCTGGAGTCCTAGTCTCAATGACGGATCACTTCAGAGGAAAAGGTATGTTTACAACACTTGAAAAAAATGACAAATAATCAACAACAGAAAAAAAAAACAAAGAACAATATGGCAGTGTTCCCTAGCGTATGGCTTTTCGTGGCAAGGCACTGTGCCACTGTGTACGGGTTCGATCCTTCTTCGGTCCATATATTGTTCTTTGTTTTTTTTTTCCGTACCAAACCTCTTCCTCTGAACTGATTCGCTGATTATCGCCTCGGAGTGTTTCCCACTAAAATAATATTCATTTATTATTATTTGTCTCTAGTCTCAAAGAGCCATGATCGCAGAAGGAGAATAACAGCATTGTTACACAACATCACTTCTCACTGCAACTGCAAACTACTGCAGGTTTTCAGTAACACTGGAGTTGACCTGAAAGTCAAGGCCAATCAAAGGACAATAATCATTATTTTTAAGATATTTATTTTATGGAAAAACATGACTACAAAACATGTTCTAAAGGATTGTCGCAGTACACAGACATGAGAAGAGCAATGTGGTCCACACCCACCTCCCTGGAAGAAAAACTATATGGGGCAATCGAATCACTTTTAAACAGACAGCTGACTTCATGAGAGAGTCTGGAATCATACTCTGATTGAGTCTTGATCGTAGAGAGAGAGAGAGAGATGGAAAAACTCTCCAAGGCTAGTGACATATAGTAGACCCAGCTGACATTTTTGTAAGCAAGTCTTCCAAGCTTGATTTATGATGGCAAGAAAGAAAATGAAAAAAAAAGTGGTTGGTTACAAGTTTATTGAAGTGAGGGGACACCACAAAATGAAAACGATGTTGCCTGCCGGCTCAAAAGGCCTTCAACTGGAACAATGGATACAACACGTGCACGTGCGTGTGTAAAAATAAATAATAGGAAACTCTTTATTGAAAACATCAAAGCTAAAAACGTCATGTTAGTTGGGGGTTTTCCTGAAATTGCCTCTCTGACAGCAGGATTACGTAGATCTATAGTTGGATGTGCTTTACTCGTACCTGGAGATGTGGGTGATTGCTTGACCAATCGCTCCAACTTTTTGTGCTCTCTGACCTCTGGTTGACCCGGAGTGACCTGGTTGTGTTGGCAGTACTGGTCAGCGCCGTCGTTGTTTCTGTTGACATCACATTCTCTGACGTCATAATCTTTCGGAGGCAGCTGGTATTTCCTGTGGTAGATATGCTGAGATAAGCTAAAGCAGCAATGTCTTTCAGAAGCCTTGAGAAGTTGTGGAAATCAAAACTCATCAGCACAAACACAAAACTTAGACTATTCAAATCAAACGTGCTATCAACCCTTACGTATGCGTGTGAAAGCTGGAAAACAACAAGAGACATAGAAACAAAGTTGAACGCATTCGAAAATAAATGTCTAAGGAAAATACTTGGTATAGCGTGGAACGAATTCAAAACAAACGAGGAAATTAGAGAAATCGCCAATCAACCACTAATACCTTCAGTAATAAAGAAAAGACGATGGTCATATGTTGGACATGTGATGAGGGGAGATAATAACCGAATAGCAAAGCAAGTCCTCATGCGGGAAACAACAGGTAAGAGGAAAAGAGGCCGACCCAGATAGACACTGAGAACATTGATGAGAGAGGCAAGAGCAGCAGGAATCGGATCCCTCAATGAGATAGAGTTGCTTGCACAGAACAGAGACAAATGGAGAGATTTTATAAAAGATCTTCACAAGGATTGAAAACTGCTAGAATACAAATTTAGATAAGAGAAAAATGTATCGGGATCTATGCCCTATGGGCCGGCTACGGCTCGAAAGGTCGATTGTTAGATAGATATGCAAAAGTGGGTCAAGGCCGTGGTTTTGCCGACAGAAGTATACACAATGAATCACAGTGACAAAAGTAGTAGAATTGTAACAAGAGAAGAAAGAATAATTTAGGTTAGGGAACAGGCAAATAATTGCAGAGCTGCGGTAAAGCTGGTAGCAGGAGCAAGTAGTGGGGCTAAACTCCTTCAAGGTATAGTGACAGCTTTACAAAAAAGGAACACAACAAAATACTGGCGTCTCGGACTACATACGGACTTCCCAAAAAACGAGAAGATAAACAAACAATAAACAATAAACATAAACACTATCACATTTAGGATCAGCGGGATAGGTAAATCAAAGAGTAATAAACAGAGCGATAAGAGATGCAATGATGAAACAAGAGAGAGAGGTAGGTTACATATTAGTAAAGTAAAGTAAAGTACCCCCGTCACGCCAAGTGGCGTATAGGGAAATATGGTGTTAGTGACCCTATATTTTACAGACCTTCAGCACATGATTTTTGGGGTAATGTGGTCGGTATTACGCCCGTGCTGCTTTTACTTTCCCAGAAAAAATCCGGTACCCATTTAAGGCTGGGTGAACCCGGAGCCGTCGGTTGGGATCGAACCCTACCCCTTGTCCGTAGTAGGTTACATATTGGAGGACAAAAATATATAATACATATGTGAAAGTGTGCTTGAAGGAAATTAGACATACGTCTAAAATGTAATTTATACTGGGAGCAAACAGCAATAATAAAATGTAACAAAGAGAACTCTACATTTATTTACCTATCTAAAATGTAACTTATACTGGGAGCAAACAGCAATAATAAAATATAACAAAGAGAACTCTACATTTATTGACCTATCTAAAATGTAACTTATACTGGGAGCAAACAGCAATAATAAAATATAACAAAGAGAACTCTACATTTATTGACCTATCTAAAATGTAATTTATACTGGGAGCAAACAGCAATAATAAAATATAACAAAGAGAACTCTACATTTATTGACCTATATAATATGAAAAGCAAGACAAGGATGCATGCTATCACCAAGCTGGTTCAATCTCTACACCGAGCAAATCTTTAAAAACATCATAGAGATGTCAGGCCTAAACAAAAAAAAAACGTTATCTGTATGATACATATTACCATTGCGGGTGTATGTCGGAGGAGGAAAGGGGGGGGGGGGGGTTGGGCACACGACAAAACCGGTGGGATGAAGGCTGCTTGGTAAAAGATATCGCCACTTCGTGTGAGACTCAGGATTTGTATTTAACCCCTAGTAAAAGAAATCCTTTCTGTCTACCGCGGGTTTCGAACACCGCCTGCTTTTCAGGAAGCGATGCAGTGGTTTTAGCCGCACGGCCACGCGATCTTCATTAATGGAAATGCGCCTAAAATTTAATGGAAAGATAATCGATAACGTAAGATATGCTGATGATACTGTACTACTAGCAGAAAATCCTAAAGGTCTACAACAATTACTTAATGAAATAAACATGATAAGCAAACAATATGGATTAGATATGAATATATAAAAAAAGACTAAAACTATGATCACAAACAAAGACAATACTCAAAACCTACAAGTGAATATCAAAATTGAAGGAATAGACCTGGAGACATATTATAATCAGTGATGAAAAATGTACAACTGAAAGAAACAAAAAAATAGGAATGGCAAAAAAGTAATTTTAATGCCATGAAAAATATACTACAGGTCGTTTCAAAATATTTTGAAGGTGTTTAAAATTCCATATCTCTGCAACCAATTGATTGATAATGCTGAAATTTTGCATATGGTCTTGTGATTTTTTGGTCCCAAGAAGTACATTCATTTCCTCACCAACAAACGTATAGTTTTAAATATTCTTTATTTGAAGTATACAAATTTAAGGCATTTTGGTCAAACCATATATTTGGAGGAATTACCGCTTCATATGAGTGAGCACCCACGGACTTGTCATCTTGAACGTAATGCGCGCCAATTTCCCTGTTTTAAGCACTAAAAAACACATAAAACGCGTCATAGTTATAATTTTATATCCGGTGCATCCCATTTCCTGTCGTTTTGTTGTGATTTATGTGCAACGGCGTATCCTAATTATTGGGTAATTTCGTTAAATTTGTGATCTGTTAGTCAATGGGTATAAAAGTAAAGTTCCTTACATTGCAATCAGTGGCAATAAAGGTGTATAAATATTTTTGCATAGAAGCTAAGCGTGGAAAACTGTATCGAAGCATCTCAAAGCCAGAAAAGAGAACTATTCACGCATTGGGTATAAGCAAACGCTTTTTCAAACAAGTGCTTAAAGCTAACGGAGTGTCCAGTTCAATCAAGACTAGGACGCTAGGAAGAAAGAAAGTAATAGATAGTTTTGACAAGGAAGTGATTAGAAGAGCAATTTGTAAAATGTTCGATTCCAAAGAAACTGTGAATTTAAGAAAACTGAAAATTCGACTGAGAGCAGAAAATGACATTGTTGTGTCGAAAACAACATTATGGAGAACTGTTAGAAGCATCGGTTTTACGTTTAGAAAGTACGATAGTGGTAGAAATGTCATCTGCGAGAAGCCGCACTTAGTTTCTATGAGGAGTAAATATTTAAGTGAAGTACGGGAAATGCGTAACCAAGGTTATGATATTGTATTTCTAGATGAATCTTGGATAAATTCTCACCACACAAGTGCAAAGGAATGGCAGTTATCAGATGGAAGTATTAAAAGATGTGTACCCACTGGAAAAGGACAGCGTATTATAATGGCACATGCAGGCAGCCGAAAAGAAGGGTTGGTGAAAAATGCAGAACTTATATTCACCTCTAATTATACTGACAACAGGGACTATCACACCGAGATGAATGGCCATATATTTAGAGAGTGGATTGAAAATACTCTTCTTCCAATTCTAGACAGACCATCCTGTCTGGTAATGGACAACGCGTCGTACCACAACGCTGTGGCAGAAGAAGACAAAATTCCTACATCTACCAGTACAAAAAGATGTTATAAAGATTTGGCTAAGAAAGGAAGGAATTCCATTTAACGAGGGATTTTTGAAACCTGAATTACTGTCACTTGTTAAGAAATCGCAAAAGACCAAAGTATTCCAAATAGACAAAATCATTCAACAGCATGGTCATACGTGCTTGAGACTGCCCCCTTATCATCCACAATTAAACCCCATTGAACTCGTTGGGCAAAAATTAAAGGGCAGGTGGCAGCTGGGAATACAAGTTTTAAACTATGCGATAGAAAAGGACTGACATATGCTGCTCTATCACAGATTGACAAAGATTTTTGGTGCAAATGTGAAGATCATATCTTAAAAGAAGAAAATGACTATTGGAAAAAAGATGGACTATCGTTCGTTCAGCCCAGATTAGTAATCAATATGTTAGACTCCTCTGATTCAGAATAAATGAAATAATAATGGACGTTTTTATATGTCCGCATGATCAATCTTTAGCTAAAGTTGATAACGTTTTGAAAATGTAAAGATTCTTGATATGTGTACTGCAGGCATGCAAAGAAACTAAATCACTTTCATATGTCTTGTTTACGTAAAATAATGAAATTCACATGGAAAGACATAAAACGAACAATGTAGCTCTTTACAATGAAGAGGATCCCGTGCTTACATCGGACTCTTTAGTCACATGCGTACCCATAAACAATAACTTTGCTTGATATGTCATGCTCGTTATCGCTCGCAACGGATAATTAATTTTTTTTAATGTATTCTTTGTTGTATATTGTTTAAATAGTTTTCATTAATGGAACTGTTTATACGCTGATTTGTTTTAGACCGTCTGTAAAGGCTATAACGTTGACATTCTCATAGTATTTTAAAGAAAGTAAACAATAGAAAGTAAACAGTTGATAAACTCCTCCAACTTTCAAGTTGTGTAGAGACGCCTATGTCGAGAAGCTGATTTCCATTAATGTACGGTAAATTATTTTCTCCAGGAGCAAAAAGATCCGTAAATTCACTGAGATCAAAGGAAAGTGCTGCTTCATGATGAAGCATACTTCCTACATCATTAAATTTTGTGAAATCGGTGGGACCTTGAAAAACAAGGCCAGATGCAAAAAATCAAGTTTGTAAGTGCAGGGAAAGAGGAGATATTTCATGTTAATCGTGAACATTTAGATTTGAAACGACCAATACTATTTTTCTTATGGTTTCATTTGGTATTCTATCTCTTCTTGTGTTGTTTGTTACTTTTCTCAAGCATCGCATCTTACATGTATTGATTTCTCTTAATTGTGATTTAGAAAGGGTCCATGTTTGACTTTCATAGCACAAAGTTGATATGAAAATGCTATTTATCATTTGTTGTTTAGCTGGCATAGAAATGTTTGAATGTCTTAACAATGGTGAAAGCTGGTATGTGACAGCATTTGCTTTTTGTATTCTCATGTCAATTTCTCTGTCTAGTTTTCCATCTTCTGTAAACATTGTGCCCAAATACTTAAATTCTTCTACTTGTTTTATTTCTTTATCTTTGATCTTAATGTTTAATGTGTGTCTTAATTTGCTTATTCTCATAGCCTCTGTTTTTGCTGTGTTAATTTTCATACTGTAGTTTGTGCAACTTTTATCTAGAGATGTTATATGTTGTTGTAGCAGGTTTTCGTCCTCATATATTAGGCATTGGTCATCTGCGAATAGTACCTCGTTGATGTTGGAATTTTCTACCTCTATATTATTATTATTTGATTTTTCCTTATTATACAATAAGGAAAAAGTAAAGGAATATACACTAATAGTAAATATTTTGTCAAAATACGCCTCTGGACCAATTTAACAAGAAACCGGAAATGAAATTACGAAAATAACCTCGGAGTTTCGTGCGTCCTTACACGATAAGAGTACGAAACGGTGCTAATTGTGTGGAGAGCACATGAATTTTGCCTGTTTAATTGGTGAGTTGATTGCAACAAATGTGGGTATTGTAAAATCCTAAAATTTAGGACAAGCAATAAAATCATATTTTTATATACCTCAAATAAGCAATAATCTTTCCTAAATGCATGACAGTAGGGCAAAAAAATCAGACTTAAGGTCGGTGAAAAAAATAAGATTTCACGAAAAAGAATTACAGAAATTCATCAAACAGTTTCCGAGATATTAATAGACTCTGTGGGCACGAATTTGTGAACGAACTATAACTCCATACGTCTGGCAAGGCAGGTTAGGGAACTTAGATCTATCAGCTTTTACTAAACAAGCGACAGTCGTGCCTTATAAAGTTCCTTCTTCTTCTTTCCTTCCCTATTTGCCTTTCAGCGTCGTGGGGAGATATCATATGTGGTCCTTTGACTTTGTGTTCGGCTCTGCTGCTGTTATGTTTTCTAGTGTTTATTCCGTCAATCCATCTTTTACATGGTCGGCTCTTGGGTCTGGTGTTCTCGCAACGTTTATTGAAGGCTCGTTGTGTAGTGTTTTGATCTTTCAAACTTGTCACATGGCCAAAACATTTTATCTGTTGTTTCTTTATATATTCTATGGCAAAAGGGGGTGGGGGGGGTGAGATGAATATTGTATTGTAAAAAGTGTCCGCTGTGCCTCTATAGTTAGTTTCAAATCATGTGCCCAATTTCAAAACGCTATTACGCAGTAAACATTTGTTAAAAACTGTTGAAATTTTCGAAATGTTATTAGAATGCAAAAGACCCTTTAAATGTATATTTAACAAATATCTTGCAGCTGCAGTTTTCTTAAAGCGGCGAATTTCTTTGATGTTTGTCACAATTGTAAATTGTGAAGCCCTAAAGAATAGAAATTACCGTAGTTGCTGGTCTATGATTAATTTTCACTAGGTAAAGGCGTGGCCGTAATGGGGAAATAATTGGATAAGACAAAACACCATGAGAATTATTGTTATATTATATTATATATATATATAGTTCGAGGACGGCCTCGCCGCTGAATGAACGGAAATGGAACACACAATGCCTCGTGATTTCTTCAAGTGTCTAATTGTGTCACAAAACTCACGTTGAAAGCGTGCAAAATCGTCAATTTGACCGTGTATGGATTTTTAATCGCTATTTTTAACTTAAATACTGTAAACATTAAGTTTTGACTACATCAATGGGTCGTTATAAATTTATATAAATCAAATAAGCAACAATAATAACCAAATGTTGTTTTTTATTAAATTAATTCCCTGTTGGGTTCTAATCATTATAACTTTACATGCAAATTTTGAAAAGCTTATAAAAAGCGGTTTAAAAGATATCGATTTTAAAAGTTGGGCACGACTTATGAAACGGACTATAGAGCTATTTCCTCGTTGGACAAAAGCGGCGATAGCTGTCCAATGATTTGATAATCTTTGATGTTTATATGTTGATGTATGCATATATTCTATGGCGGGGGTTATTCCCAACTTTTTTCTCAGTTCTTCATTTCTCAACTTATCTCTCAGGCTGTTTCCTATCATTCCTCTAACACACATCATCTCAGTAGAGGTTATTCTTCTTCTTGTTCTTGCATCTAGGGTCCAGGACTAGCATTGGTATCACAATGTTGAGATGAAAATTATACATGTTCAACCGTAAATAATAAGTACTGACACAGGTCTCATCATCATCCTCCAGTGCCGTCTCCGCAACGAAGGTTGGCTACCATGGAGCGCCATTCTGCTCTGTCTCTTGCTTTAATGGTGCAGGTTGTCATAGGCTGATTTGTCCATCTTTTGATGTTACTCGTCCATGTTAGTCTTGGTCTGCCTCTGCCTCTTTTACCTTGTATTTTCCCCTTCAGGATTACTTTTAGTAGGCTGTTGTGTCTTTTAACGTGGCCCAAAAATCGCATTTGTCTTGTTTGAATTGTATTTAGTAGTTCTCTTTTCATTTTTAGTTGTTTTAAGACTTCAGCGTTTGTTTTCTTTTTTCTTCCATCCAATTCTACCTATTCTTCTATATATCCACATTTCAAAGGCTTCAATTCTCTGTTCTGTTTTCTTGTCTAATGTCCATGTTTCTGCACATATAGGAATATTGAGAAGATGTAACATTTTGCTATTCTTAGTTTTAGCTCTGGTGTTATTTGTTTTGATGTTATTATGTTCTTCATGACATTAAAATTACTTTTTGCCATTCCTATTCTTTTGTTTATTTCAGTTGTACATTTTCCATCACTGGTTATAGTATGTCCAAGGTAGTTGTAGTTCTGAACTGTCTCCAGGTCTATTCCTTCCATTTTGATATCCACTTGTGGGTTTTGAGTATTTTCTTTGTTTATGATCATAGTTATCATAACAAATATACATTTATACACAGGTCTAATCTCAGAAAGTTGTTTACTTACTTCCGCTTTAGAAACAAACGAACCAAGTAGGTCACCAGGACACCAAGAATGAATCCAGCCACCAGAGCTGAAGACCGAAAAGATGGTAGGTGATTAGGTTAACATTTTAAAATGTAAAGGTGTGACGTCACGTTGACGTCATTACTTGTCATTGAGATAACCTGCGTATTTAACCTGCTTTTATTCCCCTGCTGTAGTCATGTGTATCGAGGTCTTCTATCCCGGACACTGAGAGTCATGAGACTTTTAAACTTTATGTTCCGAAATGTGGTCACAGTTAGGACTGCAAGTCTACTGCCGGTGAGGCAGTGGCCACTTGCAATTTTCTTGTTGGGGTATCGAATTGTGTGGTAAAGGGTATTGATCTAGCGGGAACTTGTAAAGGGTATTGATCTAGCGGGAACTTGTAAAGGGTATTGATCTAGCAGGAACTTGTAAAGGGTATTGATCTAGCGGGAACTTGTAAAGGGTATTGATCTAGCAGGAACTTGTAAAGGGTATTGATCTAGCGGGAACTTGTAAAGGGTATTGATCTAGTGGGAACTTGTAAAGGGTATTGATCTAGTGGGACTTGTAAAGGGTATTGATCTAGTGGGAACTTGTAAAGGGTATTGATCTAGTGGACAATTTTAAATTGTATTTAACTAGCAGTTACTTTTAATTAAACTGCATTGAATTAGATGGCACTTTTCAACTGTATTGAATTAGCAGGTACTTTTAAACTGTAATGAATTAGCTGGCACTTTTCAACTGTTTTGAATTAGCTGGCACTTTTCAACTGTATTGAATTAGCTGGCACTTTTCAACTGTATTGAATTAGCATGTACTTTAAACTGTATTGAATTAGCAGGTACTTTTAAACTGCATTGAATTAGCTGGCACTTTTAAATTGTTTTGTATTAGTGTACTTTTAAACTGTATTGAATTAGCAGGTACTTTTAAACTGTATTGAATTAGCAGGTACTTTTAAACTGTATTGAATTAGCAGGTACTTTTAAACTGTATTGAATTACCTGGCACTTTTAAACTGTATTGAATTAGCTGGCACTTTTAAACTGTATTGAATTAGCAGGCACTTTTAAACTGTATTGAATTAGCAGGTACTTTTAAACTGTATTGAATTAGCAGGTACTTTTAAACTGTATTGAATTACCTGGCACTTTTAAACTGTATTGAATTAGCAGGTACTTTTAAACTGTATTGAATTACCTGGCACTTTTAAACTGTATTGAATTAGCAGGTACTTTTAAGTTTGTTGTCTGGGGATTTCAGTGACGGCCACTCTTAAATTTGCTTTAAAACTTTCCGGGCACTGGCTTAAACCCCATTGTTTCTACTTGTCGCAGGGTTCGTTCATTTATGACGGTCAACGAAAGGATCAGGCGGACGTCATCAATACCATCCGAGATGTGGGAAGGACACATCACTTCGAAAAACCAGGAGTCCACGTCAATTCTTCGGTTGAAAGAGATGGGAGTTAAGATGGGCACAGCCAGAAACGAGAAATTTAGTGGGCGTATAAGTAGACTTATCAACCAACACAGAACTGGAGTCGTCAGTCGCTGGACACTGCTAGACTTGCTGGGGAGGGGATCTGAGCACTTATGGACATGTTCGGAGTGCAATGATGATGACCCGCATATAACTCAATAACTCGTTCATTTATGTTCGATGACGTAGCATTTGTTTTGTTACAAAGTGTTGTTGATGTTCTTGTGATGTTTGCTAAAGGTGTCTGGCGCTTTTTACTATGTCTATTTTTTTATATTTATTATTGATGACTGCGTGATCTTTTTTTAAATATATGCCTATTTTATGTTTATTGCTCATATATTCTTCTAAGGGGTTAAGGCAAATAAATGCAAATGAATTCATAAAAAATGCGAAGCTGCAGTAAATACACACAGTACATACACACAGGATATACATTTTTATTTTCTTTAACATATTTCGAATATTTTTGTTTTGAATGTTTCATTATTAGTTTTGTGTATGTGTTTTTCTTGTTTGTTCCTGCTGAAGGCCTATTGGGCCGAAACGTCGTTTAGTCTGTGTCGTCCACTTATCACGTAAAGCTTCTAACATACCATTTTTTTGTATTTTTTAATTGTTTCTTATATTCTTCTACTACTTTTTCTTCTTTCTTACTAATTTGCTTTTCAGCGTCTAGTGGAGATATAATTTGCGGTATTTGGCTCTTCTATTCGCCTCTGCTGCTGTTATGTTTTCTAGTGCTTCTAATATATCGTCAATCTAACTTTTTCGTGGTCGACCCTTGGTTCTGGTGTTCTCGCAACGTTTATTGAGGCTCGCTGTGTTGTGTTTTGATCTTTCTGCCTTATAACGTGGCCAAATCATTTTCTCTGTTGTTTCTTTATATATTCTATAGAGGGGGTTATTCCGAGCTTTTTTTTTCTCAGTTCTTCATTTCTGATCTTATCGCCCAGGCTTTTTCCTGTCATTCGCCTAACACATGTAATCACGGTAGGAGTTAATTTTCTTATTGCGCTTACATCTAGGGCCCAGGGTCGGCATTGGTAGCACAACGTTGGGATGAATATAATGTTGTAGAGTGCCCGTTTTGCCTCTAGAAACATTTCCTTGTTGGACAATAGTGGTGATAGCTGTCCAATGATTTGACAAGCTTTGTATGATTTCTGTTTGGTGTTTTTTATTGATGTGTGTTTAATTCTTGTTGATTGCTCTTCTTGCCATCATACCCCTTTCATTCTTTCATCATATCTTCATTGTTGTCTCTTATTATTACCATCATGTGCTATACAAGTTGGTGTAGGCGATCATGTTATGCAACATTTTTCTATCACCTATAGTCTCTCATTATTTCTGAATTAAGACATACACAGTTATTTTGTTATAAAATATTGGATGAAGACATAACCATTGCTACAAAATGTTGAAGACATAGCAATTATTACAGAATGTTGAAGACACCATCACTACAAAATATTGAATATAGACATAACCATTACTACAACATGTTGGATGAAGATATAGACATAACCATTACAACAACATATTAGATAAATATATAAACATAACCATTACTACCAAATGTTGGATGATGACATAACCATTACTATAAAATGTTGGATAAAGACATAACCATTACTACCAAATGTTGGATACAGACATAACCATTACTACCAAATGTGGATAAAGACATAACCATTACTACCAAATGTTGGATAAAGACATAACCATTACTACCAAATGTTGGATACAGACATAACCATTACTACTAAATGTTGGATAAAGACATAACCATTACTACTAAATGTTGGATAAAGACATAACCATTGCTAAAAAATGTTGGATAAAGACATAACCATTACTACTAAATGTTGGATACAGACATAACCATTACTACTAAATGTTGGATAAAGACATAACCATTACTACTAAATGTTGGATACAGACATAACCATTACTACTAAATGTTGGATAAAGACATAACCATTACTACTAAATGTTGGATTAAGACATAACCATTACTACTAAATGTTGGATAAAGACATATACATAACCGTTTTTTTTTCTTTTCTACAAAATGTTACGATATATCGGTTAATGGTCAGCAACAGTAGAAGTTTGACTTACAGCCAATGGCAGCTCCTACGACCTGGCAGCTCTCTTGTTCTGGGCACGTCTGTGCGCTGAGAAAATAAAGAAAGTAAGTTATATCTCATTGTGGTTATAGGGTGGTAGTGATGGTAGTGTAGTTTGTGGTGGTGATGGTTGTTTTTGAAAATGATGAATATGTGAATAATGGCAGTGATAGAAACACAAGCGGTGGAGTGGTGGTGGAGGTAATAGTAATTATAGAAGTAGTTGTAATTGTAGTATTAGTAGTAGCAGTAGTTGTAGTAGTGGTAGTAGTAGTAGTAGTGGTAATTGTAGTAGCAGTAGTTTGTAGTAGTAGTTTGTTGTAGTAGTAGTAGTAGTAGTAGTAGTAGTTGTTGTAGTAGTGGTAATTGTAGTAGCAGTCGCTGTAGTAGTAGTAATAGTTGTAGTAGCAGTAGTAGTTGTAGTAGTAGTAGTAGAGTAGTTGTAGTAGTGGCAATTGTAGTAGCAGTAGTTGTAGTAGTAGTAGTAGTTGTAGTAGCAGTAGTTGTAGTAGTAGTAGTTGTAGTAGTGGTAGTTGTAGTTGTAGTAGCAGTAGTTGTAGTTGCAGTAGTTGTAGTAGTAGTTGTTGTAGTAGCAGTAGTTGTAGTAGTAGTAGTAGTTGTAGTAGTGGTAATTGTAGTAGCAGTAGTTGTAGTAGTAGTAGTAGTTGTAGTAGCAGTAGTTGTAGTAGCGGTAGTTCTAGTAGCAGTAGTTGTAGTAGCAGTAGTTGTAGTAGCAGTAGTTGTAGTAGTGGTAGTTGTAGTAGCAGTAGTTGTAGTAGCAGTAGTTGTAGTAGTAGTAGTTGTATTAGCAGTAGTTGTAGTAGCAGTATTTGTAGTAGCAGTAGTTGTAGTAGTGGTAGTTGTAGTAGCAGTAGTTGTAGTAGCAGTAGTTCTAGTAGCAGTAGTTGTAGTAGCAGTAGTTGTAGTAGCAGTAGTTGTAGTAGCTAGTAGTTGTAGTAGCGGTAGTTGTAGTAGCGGTAGTTGTAGTAGCAGTAGTTGTAGTAGCGGTAGTTGTAGTAGCAGTAGTTGTAGTAGCAGTAGTTCTAGTAGCAGTAGTTGTAGTAGCAGTAGTTGTAGTAGCAGTAGTTGTAGTAGCAGTAGTTGTAGTAGCGGTAGTTTGTAGTAGCAGTAGTTGTAAGTAGCAGTAGTTGGTAGTAGCAGTAGTTGTAGTAGCAGTATTTGTAGTAGCAGTAGTTGTAGTAGCAGTAGTTGTAGTAGCAGTAGTTGTAGTAGCAGTAGTTCTAGTAA
>JAVIAB010000047.1:16392281-16453143 GCA_032433765.1 Megaustenia siamemsis | reverse complement strand
CCCCAACATACACCAGCAATGGTAACATGTGTCATAAAGATAGTTTTTTTTCCAATCTACTCTGGCTATCTTTTGAAATCTTACTTTCAAAACACCTGCCTTACTTTTTTCCATCTATTCATACGCCAATCTTTTTCTCATTCTTTCTTGTTTTTAACCCCTTGCTCAAATGAGATGATAGTCCTTTACCCCTTAGATAGACATTAACCCTATATTATGATACAGCCATAACAATTACCACCTCAAAATAAAAAGACTTGAAATTTGACAACTTGCTCTGCAAACATCACCCCTCCTAATTACTACTTGCAGTGACTCTTGAGTATTGGATTTGTTTCCCTTGATTTTGGATCAGACATAAGTATGCTCACCATAAAAACTACTATGTACGTCTGTTCGGACATGCTTGCTGTTGAAAATGACCTAAGTAGTGATGACACAAATGAGACCCTTCCTCTGACAACAATTCCGCTGTTTCTAACCTACATTCAGGACCTTTCCCCGCCACCTTCCTGCTGTAAAAATAATAATTGTTTATATAATGCTGTCAACAGTGTCCTGTCTGTTGTTTCAGTTCATCTCACAAATTTGCTAAAATAACAACTGCCACCTAATAGCCCAGTGTTGATGACTTTCACTTTCACCGACGCAACGAGCACAAAAATTATGTTTCAACTTCAAATGAAAATTTAATAAAATTGAAGCGGTCACAAAAATTATGACTTTCACTTCCACTCACTGAAATTATTAGGTTTGTATTGTTGTATAAACAATATATATTCTAAATATTAATGAGAGATTAAATGTCGTGAATTAAGCGGATTGTAAAATATTATTAATATTACAAATATTATAAAAAATAATATTAATGAACACAAAACATAGATCCTCTCCGGATACATGTTTACAAAATTGGAGTGGTCAAAAAAATTATGACATTTACTTTTACTCACAGAGAATGATTAAACTTGACTGCTGTATGCAAAAATCTAGATAACATTAATATGAGAGATTAAATGTCGTGCATTAAGCAGATCATAATATAAAATATATAGTCCAGGTGTCATTTTTCCGGTCATGTCAGCGGTGGGCTAGAACATTCTGGTTAGACTTAGTGGGAAGGAATTACGTATTTGCGTTACAACTGCATAAAACTATGGTAGATATTTTAAAGAGCAGGTGTTCACATGTGTATGGTATCATGGACTTACGGCAGCTGCCTGAATAGACAACATAACACCCCAGTAGCCACAGCATGATGGAGTTGAATTTCATTCCATAAATCTAATGTAACCCAGGGAAATGATTACAGCTCCAATTCCCATGTCTCTGCTTGGGTAACACAAAGCTGTGTAGCAAAAGTTCAAAGAAATACTATTTTTAAAATCCAAATGTAATAATTAAATGGTAGTAATTTTTACAACGGTATCATGAAAACGTCATCACAGATCATCATCATCATCGAGTACCGTCTCCGCATCGAAGGTTGGCTACCATGGAGTGTCATTCTGATCTGTCTCTTGCTTTGATGGTGCAGGTGGTCACAGGCTGTCTTGTCCATCTTTTATGTTACTGTCCATGTTAGTCTTGGCCTGCCTCTATTACTTTGTATTTTCCCTTCCAATATTACTTTTAGTAGGCTGTTGTGTCTTTTAACTTACCCCCAAAATCTCATTTGTCTTCTTTGAATTGTGTTTAGTAGTTCTCTTTTCATTTTTAGTAAGTTTTAAAACTTCATGTGTTCTCTTTTCTTTCCATCCAATTCTACCTATTCTTCTATAAATCCACATTTCAAAGGCTTCAATTTTCTGTTCTGTTTTCTTATCTAATGTCCGTGTTTTCTGCACTATACAGGAGTACTGAGAAGATATAACATTTTGCTATTCTTAATTTTAGCCGTGGTGTTATTTGTTTTGATGTTAATATACTTTTCAAGGCATTAAAATTACTTTTTGCTATTCCTATTCTTTTGTTTATTTGAGTTTTACATTTTCCATCGCTGGTTATAGTATGTCCAAGGTAGTTGTAGATCTGAACTGTCTACAGGTCTATTTCTTCAACTTTGATATCCACTTGTAGGTTTCGAGTATTATCTTTGTTTATGATCATAGTTTTAGTCTTTTGATTTCACTCACATATAGGTCTCAACATCTAAGTTTAAGTGGGCATAGATGTATTATTTTGAGCTTTACAGCCAGGCTTTGATATCTGTACGTTTCAGCCTAACACATCTGACATCAACACAGCATTTCTGACAACTTGGTTGCCTACTCTCTTTGATCCCTTTTTGCTTGGCCAAACTGGTTAGTTTATTTCTACAAACACTACTGGGGGGTGGAGTAGGACCTTGATCAGCTCTGTCGTTTGCTGATCCTGACGCAGGAACTGTCTGCTCTCAACTCAGTTACTGGATGAACAACTTGGTGCCCACCCCCATCTAATTTTCTAGAATACTTCTACATTACATTCGTAATAACATTCAACATAAGTACGGTCAGCAACCCACAGCTGACTGCATGTGCCAGAATCAACGGAGGAAAAATTTGCGAGTAATAAACAGTCCACATCCGAATGCCTGCTCTTTAAAACCTCTACCATAGTTTTATTTAGCCGTGACATCAAATACAGAACTCCCTCCTACAAAGTCTGACCAGAATGTTTGTCTAGCCTGCCACTCCTAGAAAAATTACACCATGACTATATATTTTATATTACGATTTGCCTAATTCACATTTAATTTCTTTAATTAACATTGAATACCTATATTTGTTTATACAGAAATACAATTTCATAATTTCTGTGTGTAGAAGTGAAAGTCATATTTTTTTAGCCGTTTCAATTTTGTTAAATTTGTATTTGGAATAGGTCTATGATTTTGTGGACCCTTGGTGGTTGAGTGGTTAATGTGCTCACTTCCTGACCAGAATGGTCCAGGTTTGATCCTCAGCAGTGTCGGATTTTATTTTGGACTGACAAGGCTCCAGGGTTCACCCAGCCTCTAAAATGTATACCAGAGATCTTTCTTGGAAATAAGATGGCCTGGCAGGATACTGACCACATCGCCCAAAAATGTGCGGTAAAAAAAAGTAAAGTACCCCCGTCACACCAAGTGGCGTATAGGGAAATATGGTGTTAGTGACCCTACATTTACAGACCAACACATGATTTTTGGGGTAATGTGGTCGGTATTACGCCCGTACTGCTTTACTTTCCCAGAAAAAAAATCCGGTACCCATTTAAGGTTTGGTGCACCAGAAGCCATCAGTTGGGATCGAACCCTACCCCTTGTCCTTTGTAGTCCAGTTCACTAACCACTGAGCTATCGCGGCTCCCTAAAAATGTGTTGTGGTCATAGAAAAATGTGGTCACTAACACTATATTCCCCAAATGTCTAGCAAGGCATGGAGAGAACCCTTACTTTTTGTGTTTTTTACTTGTTACGCAGGTGACCATAAGTGATTTAATAATATTTTATGATCAGCTTAATTCGCGACATTTAATGTCTCATATTAACACTGAACACCTATATTTGTTTATAAAGTAAAAAAAAGTAAGTAAAGTACCCCCGTCACTCCAAGTGGCGGCGTATAGGGAATATAGTGTTAGTGACCAACAATTTTTACAGACCTTCGGTACATGATTTTTGGGGTAATGTGGTCGGTATTGCGCCCGTTATGTTCACATTAGCTCCGTGGGAGAGAAGTAGCCACATTGTCTGTGAAAACAAGTCATGATATGTGTCAATGTCATGGGACCTTGAGAATCATATTTCTCAAAATCATATTCTTATAGGGAGCCTCGGTAGCCTATTTGGAAAAACCACCCAACTGGGCTACCTACATTTGGACAACCCATGTTCGATTCTAGCAGGAAACAGTCTGAATTGTACTTGTGGTTGGAAAAAAATCCTCACGGCTGACCTTGTTGCTGGCACAAATGGGTATCAGGGTAGTACTCTGGGGAGGTGAGGAAAGCCGTCTTGAATCATGAGTTTTGATGCCAGAAGCGACATTATCCAGACGTCTCAGAACACTTATGGATAGGCGGCCGAGCACATATGGGTGAAAACTCGCGTAGTAAGATGCTGATTCAAGTCTTGTACATTACCTTTATCTTTTTCTTTCCTTCCTCATTTGTCTTTTAGCGTCAAGGGGAGATATATTTTGTGGTCTTTAACTCCTCAGCTGGTCTCTCCTGCTGTTATGTTACATTGTGTTTTTAATATTCCATCAATCCATTTTTCTTATGGTCAGCCTTTGGGTCTAGCGTTCTCACATTTATTGAAGGCTTGATATGTTGTGTTTTGGTCTTTCTGTCTTATCACGTGGCCAAACCATTTTATCTGCTGTTTCTTTATGTATTCTATGGCGGGAATTATTTCTAGCTTTTTTCAAGTTTTTAGTTTCTGATCTTAGCTCTCAAGCTGTTTCTTGTCATTTGTCTAACACATTTCATATTTTTAGTGGTTATTTTAAAAATTGATCTTGCATCAAGGTCCAGGACTGGCATTGGTAGCACAACATTGGGATGAAGATTGTATTTAGAGTGCCCGTTTTGCCTCTAGAGTTATTTCCTTGTTGGACAATAGTGGTGATATGTGACTGATGATCTGACAAGCTTTGTTACATCTTGAGTCTATTCGTAATCATCAACAATTTGAACATTTTTAGATTTCTCACAAATATTCTCTTTGATCTACCTTGTCTTTCTATTCCAGATTTACCTATTCAGTCCTGAGAAGCACGTGGCTGTGCACCAAAATCCACTATTTCACTGGCAGAAAAGCCTGCATGTTGTGTTTGAAGCTCGCAGTAGATAGAAAGGATTTTTTCTATCAGGGGTGAAATAAAAATTTTGATTCTCACACATCGTGGCGATTGCTTTGACCAAGCGGCCTTTATATCTCCGGTCATGTCATGAGCACCCCTTCCGACATACACCAGTAATGGTAATATGTGTCATAAAGATAGTTTTTTTTTCTCAAATCTACTCTGGCTATCTATTGAAATCTTACATTCAAACACCTGCCTTACTTCTTTCCATCTATTATACGCCAATCTTTCTTTCTTGTTTTTACCCCATTACTCAAATGAGCTGATGGTCCTTTACCCCATAGATAGACATTAAACCTTATTTTATAAAAAAACTGTTGTAAAAATTACCACCTCAAAGTACAATTTTTTTATTTGACAGCTTGCTGCCTGCAAACATCCCCCCCCCCCTTTTTTTTTTCCTAATTACCACTTCCAGTGACACTTGGGTAATGGATTTGTTTCCCTTGATGTTGGATCAGACATAAACGTACAGACCATAAAAATACGATGCACATCTGTTCGGGACAGGCTCTGTAGCTGAAATGACCTAAGTTGCGTTGACACAAAAGAGACCCTTCCTCTGACAACAATTCTGCTGTTTCTAATCTACATTCAGAACCTTTCTCCTCTGACAACAATTCTGCTGTTTCTAACCTACATTCAGAACCTTTCTCCTCTGACAACAATTCTGCTGTTTCTAACCTACATTAAGAACCTTTCCCCTCTGACAACAATTCTACTGTTTCTAACCTACATTCAGAACCTTTCCCCTCTGACAACAATTCTGCTGTTTCTAACCTACATTCAGAACCTTTCTCCTCTGACAACAATTCTGCTATTTCTAACCTACATTCAGAACCTTTCCCCTCTGACAACAATTCTGCTGTTTCTAACCTACATTCAGAACCTTTCTCCTCTGACAACAATTCTGCTGTTTCTAACCTACATTCAGAACCTTTCCCCTCTGACAACAATTCTGCTGTTTCTAACCTACATCAGAACCTTTCTCCTCTGACAACAATTCTGCTGTTTCTAACCTACATTCAGAACCTTTCTCCTCTGACAACAATTCTGCTGTTTCTAACCTACATTCAGAACCTTTCCCCTCTGACAACAATTCTGCTGTTTCTAACCTACATTCAGAACCTCTCCCCTCTGACAACAATTCCACTGTTTCTAACCTACATTCAGAACCTTTCCCCTCTGACAACAATTCCACTGTTTCTAACCTACATTCAGAACCGTTCCCCTCTGACAACAATTCTGTTGTTTCTAACCTACATTCAGAACCTTTCCCCTCTGACAACAATTCTGTTGTTTCTAACCTACATTCAGAACCATTCCCCGCCACCTTCCTGCTGTAAAAATAATAATTGTTTATATAGCGCTGTCAACAGTGTCCTGTCTGTTGTTTCACTTCATCTCACAAATTTGCTAAATAACAACTGCCACCTAAAAGCCCAGTGTTGATGACTTTCACTTTCACCGACCCAGCGAGCACAAAAAATGTTTCAACTTCAAATGCAAATTTAACAAAATTGAAGCGGTCACGAAAATTATGACTTTCACTTCCACTCACTGAAATTATTAGGTTGTATTGTTGTATAAACAAATATAGATTCTAAATGTTAATATGAGAGATTAAATGTCGTGAATTAAGCGGATCGTAAAATATTATTAATATCACTTGTGAACACCGACACCACGAGCACAAAAACACAGATCTTCTCCGGATACAAGTTTAACAAATTTGGAGCAGTCAAAAATATGACTTTCACTTTTACTCGCAGAAATGATTAAACTTGACTGCTGTATACAAAAAACTAGATTCAAAACATTAATAGGAGAGATTAAATGTCATGAATTACGCAGATCATAATATAAAATATATAGTCCAAGGTGTAATTATTCCAGCAGAGGCGGGCTAGAAACATTCTGGTCAGACTTAGCGGGAGGGAATTACGAAAGAATTGCGTATTTGACATCACGACTGCATAAAACTAATGTAGATGTTTCAAAGAGCAGGTGTTCACATGTGTATGGTATCATGGACTTACGGCAGCTGCATGAATAGACAACATAACACCCCCAGTAGCCACAGCATGATGGAGTTGAATTTCAGGCCATAAATCTAATGTAACCCAGGAAATGATTACAGCGTCCAATTCCCATGTCTCTGCTTGGGTAAACACAAAGCTGTGTAGCAAAAGTGAAAAGAAAATACTATTTTTGGAACTCCAAATGTAATAATCAAGTGGTAGTAAAATTATATGACGATATCATGAAAACATCACTCACAGTTAGGTCTCGTAATCTAAAGTTAAGTGGGCATAGATGTATTATTTTGAGCTTAATAGCCAAGCTTTGATATCTGTGCCTTTCAGCCTAACACATCTGACCTCAGCCCAGCATTTCTGAGAACTGAGTTGCCTACCCTTTTTGCTTGGCGAAACTGGTTAGTTTATTTCTACAAACACTACTGGGGGGTGGAATAGGATCTTGATCAGCTCTGTCGTTTGCTGATCCTGACACAGGAACTGTCTGCTCTCAACTCAGTTACTGGATGACCAACTTAGTGCCCACCCCCATCTCATTTTCTTTAATACTTCTACATTACATTCGTCAACAGGGCCCAAGACGTTGATCCAGCAACTGACCTAAGTACGGAAAGTGACCCACATCTGACTGCATGTGTCAGGATCGACAGAGGGAAATATTTGTGAGCGACAATTTGTCCACATCTGAATTGCTGCCGTGACGTCAAATACAGAATTCCCTTCTGCAAAGTCTGACCAGAATGTTTGTCTAGTCTGCCACTCCCAGAAAAAATTACACCATGACTATATATTTTATATTACGATCCACCTAATTCACATTTAATTTTTCTAATTAACATTGAATACCTATATTTGTTTATACAGAAATACAATTTCTGTGTGTAGAAGTGAAAGTCATAATTTTTTTAGCAGTTTCAATTTTTTTTAAATTTGTATTTGGAGTAGGTCTATGATTTTGTGGAGCCTTGGTGGCTGAGTGGATAGTGTGCTCACTTCCTGACCAGAATGGTCCAGGTTTGATCCTCAGCAGTGTCGGATTTTATTTTGGACTGACAAGGCTTCAGGGTTCACCCAGCCTCTAAAAATGTATACAGAGATCTTTCTGGGAAGTAAAGGCGGCCTGGCAGGATACCGACCACATCACCCAAAAATGTGCCGTGGTCATAGAAAAATGTGGTCACTAACACCATATTCCTCAAATGTCTAGCAAGGCATGGAGGGAACCCTTACTTTTTGTGTTTTTATACTCGCTACACAGGTGACCATAAGTGATTTAATAATATTTTATGATCATCTTAATTCGCAACATTTAATCTCTCATATTAACACTGAACACCTATGTTTGTTTATAAAGTAAAAAAAGGAAGTAAAGTACCCCCGTCATGCCAGTGGCGGCGTATAAGGAATATGGTATTAGTGACCATAAATTTTTACAGACCTTCAGCACATGATTTTTGGGGTAATGAGGTCGGTATTACGCCCGTGCCGCTTTACTTTCCCAGAAATAAATCAGGTACCCATTTCAGGCTGGGTGAACCCGGAAGCCGTCAGTTGGGATCGAACGATACCCTTGTCCTTTGTAGTCCAGTTCACTAACCACTGAGCTATCGCGGCTCCCCTTATATTTGTTTATACAATAATATAATTTGACAATTTCTGTGAGTAAAAGTGAAAGGAATAATTTTTTTTTACTGTTTCAATTTTCTGCAATTTGTCTTGGAAGTTAAACTATATTTTTGTTCTCGCAGTGCCGGTAAAAGCGACAATCATAAACACTGGGTTATAAGGATGGCAATTGTTATTTAGTAAATTTGCAAGATAAACTGAAACAACAGACACCGCAATGTCAGCGGTGTTACATAAAACAATAAATATTTTATAGTGGAAAGGTGGGAAAAGATAATGAAAGCTGCATAGACAGCAATCCTGAATGTAAGTTAGAAACTTCTGAAATTTTATCAGGGGAAGGGCTTAATTTGTGTCATATTAGGATCTGATGGTCACGACTGAGGGAATCATAGCTGGCTCATGGTGTCAGATCTGATCGGTCATGACTGAGGGAATCATAGCTGGCTCATGGTGTCAGATCTGAACGCTTGGTACACTTTGATAGAAGTATGTTTGTGCCAAGCGTTCAGCTTCTCGTGGTAAGGCGCGGTGCCAGGGAGTACGGGTTCGATCCCGCTTTGGACCATATATTGTTCTTCGTTTTTTTCTGTTGTTGTTTGTCTGTAAATTTTTCCAAGTGCTAACACATACTTCTTTGTTCTATTATTCCCTATTAGCGCCTCGGAAGTTCCCTATATAATAATATTTATTTATTATTATTTGTATCCAGTGAATCCAGGAGCCTTGTCGGGCAAATAAAAAATAATGAAAAATAAATTCTACCCCTTCTGCGGATCGAACCCATGCCCTTCTCATCAGGAAGCACACTAACCACTCAGCCACCGAGGCTCCATGTAATGACAGAATTCATATAAATTTTTTGGGTTTCATTTTCAGAAATAAAATGACTGAGTATGACCCGAATCATATGTGTTATTATTACAATTTATGGGGTACTGGTTGGTCTCAAGGCAAGACGCTGGCCTCAAAACAGAGAGGTTGTGGGTTCAAATCTTGACTGCGTCAGTTGGGAATTTTATTTATCTGCGGCAACCACCCCTGGTCTCAGCAGCGAGGCCCGAATTGAAACGTCAATTACTCATGGACAAAAAAATATATAAATACCTCAGAAGATGGAGTTCTGATGGAGATGGAGAAGATGAAGGATCCCTGTGCACACGGCTGTCAGGGAAAAATGGATTAAAATGCAAAATTCAGTTCCTAGTCTCTAGGGACTTCATCAGAGGTGAAAGCTGGTGGGAGAAAAAAAAATCTATATGACTACTTTACATTTATATATTTTACAACTATATATAATAATAATCTATATGACTACTTTATATTTATTTATTTTACAAATATATATTATAATAATCTATATGACTACTTTATATTTTTTTTATTTTACAACTATATATAATAATAATCTAGATGACTACTTTACATTTATTAATTTTACAACTATTGACCTTTCGAGCCGTAACCGGCCCATAGGGCGTAGACCAAGATACACCTTCTCCTATATGAATTTTTGTTCTAGCAGTTTTCTTTTAAAGATATTTTATCAAATCTCGCCATCTGTCTCTGTTCTGTGCAAGCAGTTCTATCTCATTGAGGGAGCCGATTCCTGCTGCTCTTGCCTCTCTCATCAATGTTCTTCTCAGTGTCTCCCTGGGTCTTCCTCTTTTTCTTTTACCTGTTGTTTCCCATATGAGGGCTTGCTTTGCTATTCGATTATTATCTCTTCTCATCACATGTCCAACGTATGACCATCGTCTTTTCTTTATTACTGAAGATATTAGTGGTTGATTGGCGATTTCTCTAATTTCCTCGTTTGTTTTGAATTCGTTCCATTCTATACCAAGTATTTTCCTTAGACATTTATTTTCGAATGCGTTCAACTTTGTTTCTATATCTCTTGTTGTTTTCCAGCTTTCACACGCATACGTAAGGGTTGATAGTACATTTGATTTGAATAGCCTAAGTTTTGTGTTTGTGCTAATGAGTTTTGATTTCCACAACTTTTCAAGGCTTCTGAAAGACATTGCTGCTTTAGCCATCTGATTCTAATTTCTTTGCTCGTATCCCCTTCTCGATCAATGTGACTTCCAAGATAGATGAAGTGATCGATCTCTTCTACTGGTTTGTTTTCCATGTATATTTTGTCACTTGTTGGAATTAAACTTTTCATGACTTTAGTCTTTTCATGATTGACCTCAAGCCCAATTTTGCTGGCTATTGATGATAGTTCATTTGTGTTTTCCTGCATCGTTTTTATCTGATTGCTGATGAGAACTATGTCATCAGCAAAGTCCAGGTCCTCCAAATGGTCTCCTTGTTTTTTACAACTATATATTATAATAATAAATATTGAGAATTTAATTAATTGTTGGCACTCTTAATCAAATTACTATTGTATTAGTGTTACCACATAAAATAAAAGGTAAAAGTCGTGTTTAGTGTCCTAAATTATTTCTGCTAAACGAGTGATCTCCCCCTCACCGACCCGACATATTAAACATGAATTATAAATTTGTTTCTAATTTTTACGAATTTAATTTAATTTTTTTCAACAAAATTTAGGGTTAGGGTTAGTTGTTGGCTATTCCAGACCCAGGAGGTCTTTTAATGACAGATTCGAGAGCAGCCGAATAAAGTGCACGGGGACGTTAATCCAAACAGAAATAATTTGGGACGCTATATTATTTTGTGAAAATGAAAGAAAGAAGATAAATTTTGACACAAAATTTCACAAGAAATTCAAATCAAATGATCGTAACTTACGATGACTGGATCAACTATCAAATTAATCCTTCAGTTTAAATATTAAATACCGATCTACATTACAAAATCTAAACTAAACACTACAATTTACTTGAATAAAATAAAATAATTAAAACGTGAGAAAACGTTGGAAAATACCAGAAACCATTAATTTTTGTGGCTTGGGTGCAGCAGCTTTCCAAAAAGTGAGGAGGATACTTAACTATGCATTCAATTGTTGACAACAGAAACAAGAAAAAGAGTTCTTAAATGTTATGTAGAGCCAGTCACTGAGTCTTAAATTCATGGACAATAGGCTATTAGTTGAATAGGACAACAGACAAGAAAATCACTGAAGTCTGTAGAAATGTGGTTTTACAGAAGAATATTGAGAATACTAAGGACAGCTAAGAAGAGTAATGAAAACGTTCTGAAAAAGGTCAAAGCAAAAAGAGAGCTAATCTCCAATATTAGGAAGAAACAATCATCATTTGTTGTTGGCCATGTAATGTAATGAGAAGAGAACAGCTGGAATATATTGTAACACTAGGAAAATTGAGGGATGAAGAGATAGAGGGAAGCAAAGAGAAAAGATACCAGACAGCTTAAGAGAATGGCTTGGCAGAAGGTCAGCAACAAAAATGATAAACAACTGTCGTGATCGAAAGTTGAGGAGAGACATGATCACTTACGCCAGCTGGCCCGGTACTTGATGATCATTAGGGTCGATCTCGTCTGTTGACATCAACGTCATCTTGCCTAGTCTTCAGCAGCAAATATAAAGAAGGTTCGGAAATAAAAGAATTAATTGAGGAGAATATTCTATAGAATAATTTGTTCTATATCTCAAGCAATAGAACCTTTCTAAAAAAAATTAGGAAAATATTAAACAATTAATTGTTGATAATAGAAACAAGAAAAAAGAGTTCTTAAATGTTATGTAGAGCCAGTCTTAACATGGAATTGAATCATGGACAATAGGACAAATGGCAAGAAACTTGCTGGATGTTGTAGAAAAGTGATTTGACAGAAGAATGTTGAGAATACCATGGATGACAAAGTAGAGTCATGAAATATTTTTGAAAGAGACCAAAGCTAAAAATATAGCAAATTTCCAATATTAGGAAGAAACAATAATTTTTTTTTTGGCCATATAATCAGAAGGGAACAGCTGGAATATATTGTGACACCTGGAAAAATTGAGGGATGCAGGGACAGAGGGAAAGAAAGAAAAAAAGAAGAAACCAGATCTTTTAAAGAATGACTTGGCAGAAGGTCAACAACAAAAATGATAAATAACTGTTAAGATCAAGAGATGTGGAGTGACATGATCAACTATGCCAGCAGACATGGTACTTGAGAATGATGATGATTATATCCAAGTATTTTACAACAGGTGTCTCCATTATTTATACAATAACTATAACTTAGTCAGTATGTTTATATCATATAACATCTAACCATAATTATGTCTATAACATATAACATCTATCTATAACTTAGTATGTCTAAAACATATAACCTCTATCTAATCATAATCATGTCTATAACATATATCATCTATCTATAACTTAGTATGTCTATAACATATAACATCTATCTAACTGTAACTTGTCAGGGTATCTATAATATATAATACATATATAAATATAACTTACTCAGTATAGTACATAGTTATTATGTCTATAACATATAACTTCTAATCCATTTTATCCAGAATTGTGCTTTAATGTGACTACAACAAACTGTGTGAGTGAGAGGGCTATTAATATTTTTGATTTAATTTAATTTGTGAATTTAAAATAATAATTAGTAACTTAGAAATTATTGTAATAACATAAGATTGATGTTATAATTGTAATGTGGATTTTTACTTTTTCAATTTTAATTTTTGTTTATTACAAGTGACAATAATGACAAATAAACAATTAATAATAATGAATGTCCATATGCTTTCATTATGAAGATACCTAGAACTGTTGGAATAATTATTTATAAAATTAAACTTAATCTCTAGTTGAAGATATTCTTAGTTATTTTGTAAGAGAACCTAAAATGATATAGCCCTGTATGATCCTCAAAATACAATTTTGATTTTGAACTTACTTCTGCATTTGTTCATGAAAAGATGAAAATAGTCACTTGTTTACATGGGACAATATCTTGTAAACAACTGCTGTGGTTGTCAGATTTTTTATTATCATATATTAAATAATAAATAAATGAAAATATATAAATAATATCATGCATATAAAATATAACAAATAATACTTATAAATAATACCCTAAAAAGGATACAAACAAATGTAAATATAATTATGTTATTTTATTTTATGAAATTATGTCTTACATACAGGGTGAGTGGCCTACCGCATAATTTCTAAATTGTTACCTTCAAACAAAATAGTTTATTTCCTATCTTTCTGGATCTAAGAATAATAAAGAATATGTACTGGCAACAAGAAGAACAGGAAATCAACTGGGAATGTTGAAAAAAATAAAACAGGGTGTTAGCCAAGGTTGTGTGCTGACACAAGATTTCTTTTAATATTTATAGTGAGATTATTTTAAGATCCATAAGTGGCATGGCTGGAAAATTCAGAGGTCATAATATAAATAAACTAAGGTATGCTGATGATACAGTCTTAATCACTAAGAGTGAAGATGAGTTACAAGAAAGGTTGGACATTATAGTGAAAAAAAGCAAAAATAAAGGACTCAGCCTTAATATAAAAAAGACAGAGGAAATGGTAACAACAAAGAAAAAACATCACCTCAGTGCAAAATAAAGACATGTGGAACAATGTTAAAAGAGGTAAATGAATTTAAATATTTGGAAAATTTGTGAACCTCAGACAGAAGATGTACGAAGATGTACAAAAGAGGTGAGATGCAGAATGGCTCAGGCAAAAGCAGCTTTGCAAAAATTAGGAATATACTATGCAATCCACTTTTGACAATAGAAACAAGAAAAAATAGTTCTTAATTGTTATGTATAGCCAGTCTTAACATATGGATGTGAATCATAGACTATAGGACAACAGACAAAAAAATCACTAGAGTCTGTAAAATGTGGTTTTACAGAAGAATGTTGAGAATATTATGGACAGCCAAGAAGGGTAATGAAAGCGTTCTGAAAGAGGGCAAAGCAAAAAGAGAGCTATTCCAATTTCCAAATTTAGGAGAAAACAATATTTTTTTGGCCATGTATTGAGAGGTGGGCAGCTGGAATATATTGTAACAACAGGTAAAATTGAGGAACAAACAAAGTGATAGAGGAAAGGAAAGAGAAAAGATACTAGACAGCTTAAGAGAATTGCTTGGCAGAAAGTAAACAACAGAAATGATAAATAACTGTCGAGATCAAACGTTGTGGAGAGACATGGTCACCTACTTGATGATGATGATTATATCATGTTTTAGTTTCTCCATCACACAGTAAACTCCAAATGGAAGACTTACCTTGATTTTTATTTTATTTTTAATAATGTTGTCCTAAATGAATTCACTGAAGACTTTAATTTTCAATAATGTGCACAAAACTTAGAAGCACATTTATTTATGACATTAATTTAAATCTATATGCATTGCTAAACATGTCTAATGATTAATATTTTGTTTACAATGGCGCCATTTTGAGAGAAATCATGGAGTTCTAATTGAATTTTATGCATACTAGATAATTTTTAATTGCTAACATTTAAAACAAATTATTTTCTTATTATTTGCACAAAACTTCGAAGTACATTTATTTATCGCATTAATTTAAATCTATATGCATTGCTAAACATGACTAATGATTAATATATTACTGAATGTTATGAACTGTCTAAAAAGTTAAAGGAATTACCCCTACGAACAATAACTTGTACTTTACGAAAAATTAAATGTTTGCAGTGACTTCCCTTAATAAACAAGGAAAATAATACTTATAAAAAATTAATATAAAATAATATTCCACTTGCATCGTAAATTAAAGGCGCATAAATTTTGATTGATAATGTTTCATCCTAGTGCATTTTGTGATACATTGTATATAGATTCTTTTTTAAATATTTAAACATATGTACTTTTAAGACAATTTTTTTAAAAGTGATATGCAAACTTAGGTACTCTTATAATATTACGCTAGCAAGTGCTTTATATACTATTTAATTAGTTTTATGACGTTCTAGTGGCCGCTTTCTCAGAAATACTAGTGTATATTTTGAGAAGGAACTGTCTGATTGTTGCCAATGATTAAGACGTGACTGCTCGTGTCATCCTAGGTTCAGCTCCTGTGTTGCCTGCTCTAGCAGCACAGACTGTGTCATGTCGGCTACATGGCATAGTAGTCTTTGGGTACTGTGCTGATACCTCCCATTATGTCATTGTTTGAACGCAACATCAGAGGGGTGGAAGATGCGTGGTCGGACAAAGGTAACACCGCATGTCCTTAGTGCCGAGATTGCAATCGCGCACGGCTGTGTGCTGTTGAATCTGGGCTAGTTTCCACTAGCTAGGCAGCCCTAGCATAGGGCATCAGTCCTAGTGAGGTGGGGATCCTGGGGACAGCAGCCCTTCCATTTACACAAATGACAAGAATGGTTATCCCCTTAACTTCTTCTGTTCCCCACATTTCCTGTGGAGTGTGAAAATACACGAGAACGTACCCCTCATCACTTCGGTCTCACATTCTACAAAACTTGCATTCAAGCCATCCAAGGACACGACAACTTATTAACATCAAAAGAAAGACAAACATCACTTACAAACACCTCATTAAACAGCAAGCACCTCCATTACAGCTCAGAATCAAGAGAGGTCAAAAATACTTTCTCACAGACTACACCAGCACTTTCCAAACCTCCACAACCCACACATCGCTCCCAAAGCAAGGGAAGTCACATACAGACTCATATACAACATGACACCCACAGGACAAACAGCAAAATGCCAACTTTGCAGGCGAAACATACAAGAAACAGAAGAACACATATTCTACAAATGCAGCACAATCATACCAGCAAGAACAGAGTTACAACACACACTAGAAACAGACTCTACACAGAAAGTAGACATATACAGATCTATCATGCTAAACACAATACCAAAAACAACACAACAATCCTACACTAAATCCCTAATTCTATTAGTGGTCCGGGTTTATGAAATTCTAGTGAATATTTTCAAACCCGCCATTTTTGTGCCTTATTCATTGGATTGTGCTCATTGGATTGTGTTTTTATTATTGTGTTTTTCGGTGGTGACACACAGGTCACGAAAGTATGGAGGTGCCTACGTTTGATCTGGATGGAGACTTCGAGGGAAACCTCATTCATAGGAGTGGCACACTAGTGCTAAACATCGGTGGACAAGACATTTCTAAAGTGAATTTCAACCTACTTCTTGGAGTTCTGTCCGGACCATTTGGTATCGGACAGAACAGCATCACATCTCTATACCGCTTGGATAGCCCCTTCAAGTGGTATTTTACTCTAAGTTCGGCGGCACATATCATACATTACAAAAGGCTAGAATGGAAAAAGATTGGCTTCGCCAAAATTGTCGATGGAGATAGAGTACGTGGAGAAAGAAAAACAGAAGGGGGTGATACATTGGTTACCCCCAACCATCGACCAAGATCTTGTCCAAAAACTTGTCGCCAAAATGACAGGTGACAAAGAGGCTGAGGCCAGAAGAATTGGAATTACGTGCGACTGGATCTTCAGATATAACCCAGTAGAAGGTGTCACAATTCCTCACTATATGAAAGTGAGATCAAAAAGTGGGAGAATTGTCACCACGTGGGTGACATTGCCAGGCCGCCGTACGCAGTGTACGCACTGTACCAGTGACGCCCACTGGGACAGTCAATGTCCTCTGAGAAAACAGAGGATAGAAAGGCGACGAGTCGAAAATCAAGAGACGCAAATAATCATTGCCAACACAGAGATCCAACAAGACCTCCCATCAGAGGAACAGACAGAGTCGACCTCTGTCAAACAGACAGTCACACAAAGAGAGACAATCGAAATTAAGATAACAGCTGACAGTAACATAAAAATCAGCGAAACAGCAAAGGACGGTTTCGTCACTGTCCAGGCCGGCAAAAAGCGCCGGCACAACAGTCAGAAAAAGAACACTCAAGTAGAAACAGAGCCCGAAAGCGAGGAAGAGTCAAGCCAAGCTGAAATCCCCACGATGGGGCGTTTAGTAATAGACACCGATACAGACGACTCAACGCAAGATATGCCGACGCCAAAGAAAAAAACAATTTCTAAAAAGAACAAGACATTATTAACAAATGTTTAAATTCCCTATCATGAGGTGTATTATTTGTTTTAATTTCAATGTTCAACTACGGAGACACGTGAGTTTACCAACAGACAATTTTTATATCTCTACAAATTTTTGCAGGCGTGAGAACGAATGTACATATTGTATTATAAATTTATGCGAGAACGTGGGTGAATGTATCTGTGAGCACGTGGATGAAAGATTTTATTTTACTATAACCTTCTGTGAGAATGTGGGTAAATGTACATGTTGTATATCTTGTTGTGAGCACGTGGGTGAATGTACCTACCTTTTAGTAACCTTTTGTGAGCATGTGGATAAATTTGTTTGTTTTAGTATAACATCTCGTGAGAACGTGGGTAAATGTACATGTTTGATATTATTTTGTTGTGAGCACGTGGGGGGATATATTTGGCTTATTAAAATTATTTGCGAGCACGTGGATGAATGCAAGTACAGGTCTGTGTGCACGTATATTGTCACTACTACTTTATTTATAAATACTTCTACATGTATACATGTAAATAGAATGTATTTTTATAAATCAATTGGTAAATGGCAGCAACCATTATTATATTAACACTAAATATTAGGGGCCTCAGGTCCAAATTAGATCACATCACAACACTCATACACAAACACAAGCCAGATTTCATCTTACTACAGGAAACAAACATACACACAGACGACCACGCATCCCGCATCACAACACGGCTAGGCCTGCGGCACGCGTGTTTCAGCCTAGCCATAAACCATACAGGATCAGGAGTGGCTATTTTACAAACATCAGACAGGTGGACGATCATTAGGAAAGACAGAGACAGTGACGGAAGGACAGCCATAGTTGAAGTAAAAGACGATGACAAACACACATACACCATAGTCTGCATACACGCACCACCACATTACGGACAGCAACCAATCTTTTACGACAGACTAGAGAATCTACTGGCACGCTCATACAGGGGACACAATATTATTTTATGGGGGGGACTTTAACTGCGTCCTGACAGATATGGACATCATTGGAGGAGAGGTCAGGAAGCAGATAAGGAAAACAAGTAAAGATGACAATCACCAACTGGACATTTTACACACAATAATTGACACCCACGGTTTGACCGATGCATATAGACACACACATCCACACGGCATGGACATCACACACACAAACCACTCCTACAACAGGGCTACACGGCTAGACAGGATCTATGTAAGTAAAAAAAAAGTAAAGTACCCCCCGTCACGCCAAGTGGCGTATAGGGAAATATGGTGTTAGTGACCCTATATTTTACAGACCTTCAGCACATGATTTTTGGGGTAATGTGGTCGGTATTACGCCGTGCTGTTTTACTTTCCCAGAAAAAATCCGGTACCCATTTAAGGCTGGGTGAACCCGGAGCCGTCGGTTGGGATCGAACCCTACCCCTTGTCCGTAGTAGTCCAGTTCACTAACCACTGAGCTATCGCGGCTCCTACTAATTTTTAGGGAATTAGTAAAACCCAGGTGTCCTCGCCAGGGTACGAACCCCGGCTGTTGCCGTGGTAAGCCAACCGCCTATCGATTGCGCTAACCGGACACCCACAGGATCTATGTCCCGTCCACAAATTTCATCAGCCAGGCCACACATATCACAAAAACACTCAAGTTTACAGACCACAAGGCAGTCATTGCAACAATTAACACCGCATACACAAACACTCATTCCAGGAGGTCACCTCACTGGAAATTCAACAACACCCTACTGCAAAACAAAACATATACAGAACGCATTAAACAAATTATCCAGCTATACACTGACGACAAAGACATAGATGACATACAGCAGCATTGGGAACTCCTCAAAAACACTATACGAGAAAGAACACAGATTCTAGCACTACGGATAAACAAACACAGATTAAGACAAGAAACACTTCTAGAAGAAGCCATCAAATTAACAAAACAAATAGACAGACATGCACCCAACATCATCACACTAGAGGAGGAGTTGGAACAGCACAGACATCACAAATTCCACGGAGCACTGCTTCGCACAGGCTTAAAAACAATCACACAGGAAACTCCCACCAAACAATACATGGCAATAGAACAGAGCATACAACGAAACAGACAAACAGGGACAATAATAGACGCAGACGGCAACACACAGACCGACACTTCAAATATAACAAAAGCATTCGAAGACTACTACAGGAACCTCTACACGGAAAGCAACACACATCCAAACATACAAGACAAATTCATGCAATACACAAGAAACTACCAGATGCTGACAGGGAAAAACTAGACGAAGAACTCACATTAGCTGACATAACAAACGCAATACAATCAATGCAAAAGAACAAATTCCGGGACCTGACGGTCTCACAATAGAATTCTTCCAGCATTTCTTTCCTCTCCTAGGCCCTCTTCTTCTCAGAATGTACACAGACTCATTCACAAAGAAACAACTTCCTCCAAGCCTAAACATGTCTTACATAACATTACTCCGCAAAGACAACACAGACAAATCACTTCTTAAAAACTACAGACCCATTTCACTACTTAACACAGACTACAAGATACTAACAAAAGCACTAACAAACAAACTAAAACCCTTCATGGCAACACTCATTCACAAAGATCAACAGTGCAGTGTACAGGGCAGAAACATCCACCAGCACACACATTTTATACGAGACATTATAACGTACACTCATGACAAAGACAGTCAGTCTTCCATTCTATCTCTCGACCAAGAAAAAGCCTTCGACAGAGTATCTCATTCCTTTCTCCACAAGACACTACTGAACTGCAACTTAGGAACAAGCTTCAGACAGTGGATACACATTCTGTATTCCAGACCTGAAAGTAAAGTCCTTGTGAACCATTCGTTCACAGAGGCCTTCGGACTAACTAGATCAGTCCGACAGGGATGTTCTCTCTCTCCTTTACTTTACGCTTTGACCATAGAACCGCTCCTAGAGAGCATCAGACAAGACAGTTCCATTAAAGGTACATTCACACCAGGGAAAGGAGAGCAGAAATTGTTAGCCTACGCTGACGATACTGTCTTCTTTCCATCAAACATTACATCAAGAGACAACATCCTCAATACTTTCACAGAATTTGGGAAAGGTAGCGGGGCACAGATAAACACACACAAATCATTCATCATGGGCATAGGCAGGTGGAAGAACAAAGTGGACTTTCCCTCTGCTCTAACACCTATTCCTAACATCAAGTTGTATGGAATTACATATCCTTGCAACCCAAACAGAACACACAAACCAACATGGCAGAACCTAGTCACACAGATAACAGACATGCTGCAGAGATACAAATACAAAACATTCACAATTTTTGGTAGAACAATCATTGTAAACACTTACATCATTCCAAAACTAATATACATAGCTACAGTTTTTAATCCACCTCAGCAAACAATAACAGGCATAAGAAAACTCATAAGACATTTTGTTTTTGGAAGAACTTTACACAGCATACAACACAAGACACTAATACAACACAAAAAACAAGGAGGTATTTCACTACAGGACATACACACAAAAATTAAAACTCTCAGAATAAGCCACGTAAGCCGCATCATCCAACAACCAGACAATCATATTTTCGCACACTATTACATGGGACTGAGATTACTCAAATTCAGAAAACCCAACAACTCAATACCTTACCATTTCGGTCCCACACCCATTCTACAAAATTGCATTCAAGCCATCCAAGGACACGACAATCTATTACATCAAAAGACAAACACCATTTACAAACACCTCATTAAAAAGCAAGCACCTCCATTACAGCTCAGAATCAAGAGAGGTCAAAAATACTTCTCACAGACTACACCAGCACTTTCTCAAACTCCACAACCCACACATCGCTCCCAAAGCAAGGGAAGTCACATACAGACTCATATACAACATGACACCCACAGGACAAGTGGCCATTCTGCTCTGTCTCTTGCTTTGATGTTGCAAGTTGTCATAGGCTGGTTTGTCCATCGTTTGATGTTACTCGTCCATGTTAGTCTTGGTCTGGATCTTTCTCTTTTACCTTGTATTTTCTCCTCCAGGATTACTTTTACTGTTGTGTCTTTTAACATGGCACAAACATCGCATTTGTCTTGTTTGAATTGTGTTTTGTAGTTTTCTTTTCACTTTTAGTTGTTTTAAGACTTCATCTTAGTAGTTGTAGCTCTGGACTGTCTCCAGATGTATTCCTTCAACTGTGATATTTAATTGTAGGTCTTGAGAATTTTCTTTGTTTATGATCATAGTTTTAGTTTTTTGGATATTCATATCTAGTTCCGATTTTTTGCTTGTCATGTTTATTTCATTAAGTAATTGTTGTAGATCTTTAGGATTTTCAGATAGTAATACAGTATTATCAGCATATCTTACGTTATTGATTATCTTTCCATTAATTTGTAGGCCTGGCATCTCAGTGATGTTTTTAAAGATTTGCTCAGTGTATAGATTGAACATGCTTAGTGATAGGATGCATCCCTGTCTTACTCTTCTTGTTATATCAATGGGTGTAGAGTTCTCTTATTATCTTTTATTTTTGCTATTTGCTCCCAGTATAGATTACATATTAGTCGTATGTCCATGTCATCTAGATGTATCTCTTTTATGCATTCTACAAGTTGTTTGTGGTGTACTCCGTCAAAAGCTTTGGTGTAGTTTATGAAGAAGGCATATATTGGTTTATTTCTATGTGCATTCCTCTTAAGTCTTGTTTGCTTTCCATAGTTTCTATTTCTATACATTTTTGGCTGAGCCAGTCTTCTTTTACCTTTTTGTAGATTTTGCGTATTTCATTATCTATTTTATTGTATTGGGCAGTGTTCTTCGCTCGTCTCCTTTCTTCCATTTTTCTCTAAGATGTTGTCAGTTATCCATTTTTGTTTTTTGTTCTTTTTTTGTGTAAGGTGTCGCAGGTTTCATGTATGCTTTTCTTTATTCATTGCCATTTGGTTGTTACTTTTTCATCAGGATTTTCTCTTCTGTATTAATCAGTTCCTTCTTCTAGCAGGTTCTGACATGTGTTCTTTACTTGTATTGTATAGGTATCTTTAATATCTTTTTGATTTAAAGCTGTTATATCTGGTGGTATTATTGATGAATTAGACTTTTTCTTCTTTCTCTTTAGTTTGATTTTCATTTTAATCATTACAGGATAGTGATCTAAATTAATATCTGCTCCTGGATAGGTTTTGGCTTTCTTTACGCTGTTACGGAACATTTTTTTAATCATTTTCTAATCTATTTGATTCATCTTCTTATCTCCAGGGCTTTTCCATGTGTATAGTGTCATTTTCTCTTGCTCAAAGTAGGTGTTGCATATTATTAGCCTGTTTTCTTCACAGAATTGTATTAATCTTTCTCCTCTGTCATTTCTTTTTTCCTAAACTGTGGTTTCCTATAATGGTCTTATATGCCTTTTCCTACTTTAGCGTTCATGTCACCCATACAATCAAGATGTCCGAAAATTTCACTTGCATAACTTTATTTAGGTCTTCATACTATGCCTCTATTTGCTCATCTGTGTAGTCTTGAGTAGGTGCGTATGTCTGTATTATTGCTATGTCGCATGGTTTTGCTTTCATCTTGAGTAGTATAATCTTATCATTGTATGTCCAGTGGGTACTTATTTATTTTTGTAGCTCTCTTTTTATTCGTATTCCTACCCCTCTTTGATGTTCTGTTGTGTTTCCTGAGTATATAAAAGTATATTTTTCGTCCTCTATGTACCCACATTCTTTCCATCTTGTCTCTGATATGCCTAAACTATCTATGTCTATCCGTTCCGCTTCTTGAATTAGATTTTCCAATTTCCCGTGATCAGTTAACTTGAATATATATATATAACTTGCTTATTCCTTGCATTGAACGTGACTTCTTTGCTACTTGATTTACTTCGTAAGTTAGATACAATATCAGCCTTTATACTGTTAATATAATTCGTATTTTCTTGATATACTTTGACAACACTGTTTAAATATTTTTGATAGCTGGCTTGATAAGTAACTACTACGGCGGTGATTTTGTATTAGTTCATTCACTTGGCTCGTTGAGCTTCTATTACGTGTTGTAATGTTGTTATTGTTGGTCCCTACTGTCGGGCATCTGTAGTGAAATATATGACGCATTCGTGCTCGCAGAGAGCTGTCCTTTGACGAAAGATTCAATCCTGTAGAACATGTTTTGTTGTCATCTTATCCAGGGTACAGTGGCACTGGCTGGTAGTTTCTATTTTGAGTTTAGTGAACATGTGGTTTCTCATGCTGTTGTGGCCAGTAAGTAGGCGAAGTATGATGACTTTATCTCTCCTTGATAGTTGGAGGTATCCATCCATCTCGTTATACTTTGAGTGTTCTTGTTTCCATTTTTCATGATACTTTCCTTTGATGATGGATTTGACTTCATCGTAACTTACCAGATGGTTCTATTGTGGTAATCTTCCTCTCTCTTTAGCTAATCTGTCTGCGCGTTCGTTTCCGTATATATTACAGTGTGATGGTAACCACTGGATGACCAATCTCTGGAAGTTATTGTACATCTGGTAAGGGTTGTTCTCAAGTCATTAAGCTCACACTATTCCTGAGGATTTTAGAGCTGTTAGGATTGACAGCGCATCAGTCAGTATCACCAATATCTTGTGCACGCTATTTTTGTGTTGGATATCCAGTTTTGCAGCGTCTTTGAGGGCTTCAGTTTCTGCTTTAAAGTTGTTTGACACTTTCCCAGTAGCTATTGATTTGGTGATCTCTTCTTGGTTGTTCAGTTTCAAGAACACACCTCCCCCTCAATTTCTGATGGCGCTTGTAGCATAGCCATCTGTGTATATGTGTGAAGTTTGGGGAAAGCCTAGCGTATAAATTTACTATTTTTAGTGATTTCATAGTCGTATCCATAAACAAATGTCTGAGGGTAAATTAATAAAAGTGATTTTTATTCAAAATCTTGCGACGGTATGTCCAATATGAAGATTTAGGAAAGCCTAGAGGTTAAATGTATTTTTTCAACAGTTTCATAGGTGTATCCAGAAAAAAATGATCAAGGGGTAAAAATTCATAAAAGTGATTTTTAAGTAAATTTTTTGCTACGATGATGTCTAATATGAAGTTTGAGGCAAGCCTAAAGGATACATTTATTTTTTTAAAATTGTTTCATAGGCGTATCCCTCAAAAATGGACAGAGTTAAAATTCATAAAAGTGATTTTTAAGTAAATATTTGCTACGGGATGTCTAAAATAAAGTTTTAGGTAAGCTTTGAGGTTAACTTATTTTTTTTTAACAGCTTCATATGCGTATCCATCAAAAATAGTAAGCGGGTAAAAATTAATAAAGTATTTTTAAGTAAATTTTTGCTACGGGGTTGCCTAAAATAAGTATAGGTATGCATAGAGGTTACATGTTATTTTCCAAACAGTTTCATAGGCGTATCCCTTTAAAAATTGTCAGGGTGTAACATTTATAAACGTGCTTTTCAAATATTTTTTTGCTACGAAGATGTCTAAAATAAAGTTTGAGGTAAGCCTAGAAGGTTAATTTTATTTCTTAAAACAGTTTAATAGGCGTATCACTCAAAAATGGTGGGGATAAAATTCATAAATTGATTTTATGTAAATTTTTGATTCAGTGATGCCTAAAATAAAGTTTGAGGTTAGCCTAGAGGTTAAATTTTATTTTTTATCAGTTTCATAGGCGTATCTTTAAAACAATGGCTGCGGGTAAATTTCATAACTGTGACTGTTATTTAAAATCTTGGTACAGGGATGTCTGATATGGAGTTTAAGAAAAGCCTAGAGGTTAAATTTATTTTTTTAAACAGTTTTATAGGTGTATGCCTAAAAAAATGATGAAGGGGTAAAAAAACATTAAAGTGATTTTAAAGTAATTTTTTGCTACGATGATGTCTACTATGAAGGTTAAGGTAATCTTAGAGGTTAAATTTTATATTTTAAAGAGTTTCATAGCGTATCCTTCAAAATGGTCATGGGTAAAATTGATAAAAGTGGTTTATTTTTAAGTACATTTTTGCTACAGGGATGCCTAAAATAAAGTTTTAGGTAAGCCTAGAGGTTAAATTTATTTTTTTAACAGCTTCATATGCGTATCCATCAAAAATAGTGATTGGGTAAAAATTAATAAAAGTGATTTTTAAGTAAATTTTTGCTACGGGGATGCCTAAAATAAAGTTTGAGGTAAGCCTAGAGGTTAAATTGTAAATTGTAACAGTTTCATATGCGTATCCGTAAAAAATGGCCTGGGGAAAAATTCATAAACGTTATATTTTATTCACAAATATTGCTACGGGATGTCTACTGTGAAGTTTTGGAAAGCCTAGAGTTTAATTAAAAAATTTTTAAACAATTTCATTGGCGTATACCTGAAACAATGGCTGGGGGTAAAATTCATAAAGTGATTTTTTTATTCAAAATCTTGCTATGAAGATGTCAGATATGAAGTTGGAAGTAGTCCTAGAGTGTAAATTTCCAATTTTTTAGTTATTTAAAGGTAGTTTCCATATCCATAAAAAATGGCTGGGGGTGAGGGAGGGGGGAAGTAAAAAACATAAAAGGGATTTTTATTTAAAATCTTGCTACATGGATGTCTAATATGACGTTTTGGGAAAGCCTAGACTTTACTTTTATTTTTCACTGTTTGATAGGCGTATCCCTAAAAATGATCAATGGGTAAACATTCATAAAAGTGATTTTTAAGTACATTTTTGCTACCGGGATGCCTAATATAAAGTTTGAGGTAAGCCTAGAGATCAAATGTTATTTTTCAAACAGTTTTCATAGGCATATCCCTCAAAAATTGTCATAGGTAAAATGTATAAACGTTATTTTCAAGTAATTTTTTGTTGTTGCTACGGGGATGCTCAAAATAAAGGTAAGCTTACAGGTTACATTTTATTTTTAAAACAGTTTTATAGGCATATCCATCAAAGATGTCGGGGTAAAATTCATAAAAAAGATTTTTAAGTAAATTTTTTGGGACAGGGATACATAAAATAAAGATTGAGTTAAGCTTTGAGGTTAAATTTTACTTTTTTAACAGTTTCATAGGCGTATCCCTCAAAAATGATCAGGGGATAAAATTAATAAAAGTGATTTTGAAGTAAACATTTGCTTCGATGATGCATAAAATAAAGGTTTATGTAAGCCAGAGGTAAAATTGTATTTTTTAAAAACAGTTTCATAAACGTATCCCTTAAAAATGGCTGATGTAAAATTCATAAAAGTTTTTTTTTCTATTCAAAATCGTGCTATGAGAATGTCTAATATGAAGTTTGAAAAAACCTAGAGAGTAAATTTACTATTTTTATTGTTTTTCTTAGTCGTATCCATGAAAAAAATGGCTGGGATAAAATTCATAATAGTGATTTTTATTAAAATTTTGCTAAGGGGATATCTAATATGAAGTTTTGGGAAAGCCTACAGTTAAATTAATTTTTAACAGTTTCATAGGCGTATTTCTAAAAAATGATCAAAGGTTAAAAATCGTAAAAGTTATTTTAAGTAAATTTTTGCTACGATGATGTCTAATATGAAGGTTAAGGTAAGCCGAGAGGTTAAATTTTATTTGTTAATAGTTTCATAGGCGTATCCCTAAAAATGATCAATGGGTAAAAATTCATAAAAGTGATTTTTAAGTAAATTTTTACTACAGGATGCCTAAAATAAAGTTTGAGTTAAGCATAGAGGTTACACGTTATTTTTCAAACAGTTTCATAGGCGTATCCCTAAAAAATGGTGGGGAATAAAATTCATAAAATTGATTATTAAGTAAATGTTTGCTTCGGCGATGCCTAAAATAAAGTTTGAGGTAAGCAAAGAGGTTACATTTTAATTTTTTAACAATTTTATAAGCGTATCCCTAAAAAATGGCTGAGGTATAGTTCATAAAAGTGTTTGTATATTGAAAATCTTGCTACGAGGATGTCTAATATGAAGTTTTAAATAGGCCTAGAGTGTAAATTTACTACTTTTAGTGTTTTTATAATCGTATCCATAAAAAATGGCTGGGGTAAAATTCCTAAAAGTGATTTTTATTCAAAATCTTGCTACGGGAATGTCTAATATGAAGTTTTGGGAAAGCCTAGAGGATAAATTAATTTTTAACAGTTTCATAGGCGTATCTTTAAAACAATGGCTGCGGATAAATTTCATAACAGTGACTTTTATTCAAAATCTTGGTACAGGAATGTCAGATATGGAGATTAAGAAAAGCCTAGAGGTTAAATTTATTTTTAAAAACAGTTTCATGGGCGTAAGCCTAAAATAAGATCAAGGGGTAACAATTCATTAAAGTGAATTTTAAGTAAGTTTTTTGCTACGATGATGTCTAATATGAAAGTTAAGGTAAGCCTAGAGGTTAAATTTTATATTTTAAAGAGTTTCATAGGCATATCCCTCAAAAATGGTCATGGGTAATATTAATAAAAGTGATTAATTTTAAGTACATTTTTGCTACAGGGATGCCTAAAATAAAGTTTGAGGTAAGCCTTGAGGTTAACTTAATTTTTTAAAACAGCTTCATAGGCGTATCCCTCAAAAAAGTGAGGGGTAAAATTAATAAAAGTGATTTTTTAAGTACATTTTTGCTACGGGGATGCCTAAAATAAAGTTTGAGTTAGCCTAGAGGTTAAATTTTATTTTTTAAAACATTTTCGTAGGCGTATCCTTAAAAAAATTGGCTGGAGAAAATTCATAACTGTGATATTTTGTTTAAAATCTTGCTACTGGGATGTCTAATATGAAGTTTTGGGAAAGCCTGAGTTTAAATTTATTTTTTTAAACAGTTTCATAGGCGTGTCCCTGAAAAAATGGCTGGGGGTAAAATTCATAAGTGATTTTTTTTTATTCAAAATCTTGTATGAGGATGTCTAATATGAAGTTGGAAGTAGACCTAGAGTGTAAATTTACAATTATTTAGTGATTTAAATGTAGTTTCCATATCCATAAAAAATGGCTGGGGGTGAGGGAGTGGGGGAAGTAAAAAATCATAAAAGTGATTTTTATTTAAAATCTTGCTACATGGATGTCTAATATGACGTTTTGGGAAAGCCTAGAGGTTACTTTTATTTTTCAACTGTTTGATAGGCGTATCCCTAAAAATGATCAATGGGTAAACATTCATAAAAGTGATTTTTAAGTACATTTTTGCTACGGGATGCCTAATATAAAGTTTGAGTTAAGCCTAGAGATCAAATGTTATTTTTCAAACAGTTTCATAGGCATATCCCTCAAAAATTGTCATAGGTAAAATGTATAAACGTTATTTTCAAGTAATTTTTTTTTGCTACGGGGATGCTTAAAATAAAGGTAAGCTTACAGGTTACATTTTATTTTTAAAACAGTTTTATAGGCATATCCATCAAAGATGGTCGGGGTAAAATTCATAAAAGTGATTTTTAAGTAATTTTTTGGGACAGGGATACATAAAATAAAGATTGAGTTAAGCTTTGAGGTTAAATTTTATTTTTTTAACAGTTTCATAGGCGTATCCCTCAAAAATGGTCAGGGGATAAAATTCATAAAAGTGATTTTTAAGTAAACAATTGCTTCGATGATACATAAAATAAAGGTTTATGTAAGCCCAGAGGTAAAATTGTATTTTTTAAAAACAGTTTCATAAACGTATCCCTTAAAAATGGCTGATGTAAAATTCATAAAAGTTTTTTTTTTTTTTTTCTATTCAAAATCTTGCTATGAGAATGTCTAATATGAAGTTTGAAATAGGCCTAGAGAGTACTATTTTTAGTGTTTTCTTAGTCGTATCCATGAAAAAAGTCCGGTTAGCGCAATCGATAGGCGGTTGGCTTACCACGGCAACAGCCGGGGTTCGTTCCCTGGCGAGGACACCTGGGTTTTACTAATTCCCTAAAAATTAGTGGGAGCCGCGATAGCTCAGTGGTTAGTGAACTGGACTACTACGGACAAGGGGTAGGGTTCGATCCCAACCGACGGCTCCGGGTTCACCCAGCCTTAAATGAGTACCGATTTTTTTCTGGGAAAGTAAAGCAGCACGGGCGTAATACCGACCACATTACCCCAAAAAAGCATGTGCTGAAGGTCTGTAAAATATAGGGTCACTAACACCATATTTCCCTATACGCCACTTGGCGTGACGGGGGGTACTTTACTTTTTTTTTATCCATGAAAAAAATGACTGGGATAAAATTCATAATAGTGATTTTTATTCAAAATTTTGCTACGGGGATATCTAATATAAAGTTTTGGGAAAGCCTAGAGTGAAATTAATTTTTAACAGTTTCATAGGCGTATTTCTAAAAAAATGATCATAGGTTAAAAATTCATAAAATTGATTTTGAAGTAAATTTTTGATATGAGGAAGTCTAATATGAGGAAGTCTAATATGAAGATAGAGGTAAGCCGAGAGGTTAAATTTTATTTTTTAAAACAGTTTCATAGGCGTATCTATAATAAACGGCTGGGGTAAATTTCATAAAAGTTATTTTTATTCTAAATCTTGCTAAGGGGATGTCTAATGTGAAGTTTGGCGAAAGCCTAGCCTGTCAATTTACTATTTTTTAGTGATTTCATAGTCATATCCATAAAAAATGGCTGGGGGTAAAACTCATAAAAATTATTTTTATTCAAAATCTTTATGTGAGGATGTCTAATATGAATTTTGGTGTTGGTCTAGCGTGTAAATTTACTATTTTTAGTGATTTCATAGGTGTAGCCATAAAAATGGCTGGGGGTATAAAGATGTGTGAGCGGTTGTGTATTTGTGTGTGGGTGTTTTTTGACATTTTTTTTTCAACTATTATGACTATGGGGGTAGGTTTTTAGGTTTGGAGTTCAACTTTTTGATTATAAGCCTAAATATTTGTATTTTGGGGCTAATTTTTTTGCGATGTGGCCTAACTTTTTAGACCTAGAATATAACTTTCTGCTCGTTGTGTCTAAATATTATGACTATTTGAGTAGATTTTTAGGTTTTTGAGGTCGACTTTTTTAATATGAGCCTACATTTGTGTGTTCTGGGGGTAAAATTTGTGCGTTTTGGCCTAACTTTTTGGACCTTGAACATAACTTTCTGTTTGTTGTGTCTAACTATTATGACTATATCCGTGTTCTGACTTTGTTCTTCGTTATGACACGACACCATACATTCAAGACTCAACAAACTTTGTGGGTTACAAGTCAGTCCTCATTTATTATATTACATATATATATATATATATAGATAGATGCTATCAGGCTGTCCTTCCCCTTCCTAGCGCCTCTGTTCTGTAGATACTTGTTCGATCTAATAAGTCTTGGCAGCTGAGGTATTTCGACTACCGTCGGTGTTGTACCTCAGCTATTCGTATAGTGGATATTCTATCTTTCTCTTTATCTATATTGTTTCTCTTTCGTCTGCGTCTTCTGTTCTAACGTTCTCCGATGGATATCTCTGTGCCTATCTTTAGGACTCCGTCTCTAGTTCTAGTTCTCGTCCTCTAGTTCTGGTGCCTGACTTCTAATTCTGATCTGTAATTCTAATTCTGCTCTCCTGTTCTACTCTAGTTGAAGTTCTTCAGTGACTATCTCAATTCCTATCGGTCGCTAGTGCGTGGCTATGTTCATAATTTCTCTGTAAGTCTCTAAGTTCTCTCTAAGTGTCCTCTCTAAGTTCCATCCTAAGTGTGGAATTCCCCTAGCTTTTATATTCCTGTCTTTTGACCGACAGTTTACATTTTCTCCTGCCAACTATGGCATTGACACTGTTCCACTCCTCTCTGCACTCAAGTGACTCTCTCTAATCACCTGACACCACGTGGCGAGCCCTTTATTTGTTTACGAGTTCTAGGCTCCCCATCAACAGCTAGGGTCATTCCCCCGCCATCTGGCAATTTTAGTTTATGAATTCTACCTTCCTACTGACAGCTAAGATAAGTTTCCCACTAGTGGTCAATCAGTGCGGTTTCCCATGGTCTCTAGCCATCTCTATGTTAATTATGTCTAATCCTGTTTTGTCCTCACTTAATTATGATTTAAATATGTATGTTTCATCATTCACGGTTACATGACTATGGGAATAGATTTTTAGACTTTTGAATCTACTTTTTGCTTATGAGCGGACTAACTTTTTGGACCTTTCTGACTGTGCTCTCAGTACTGAATTATGGTTTGGGCATACTCACTCTCTCGTCAACTCAGATCGAAAGGTTGGAATGAGTTCAAATTAGGGCCTACAGGCAGTTCTAAGTTACACCAGAGATACACCTATCCGTTCAATTATGTACTTACTTGACTTTCCGTGGATTAGAGTAGATCTATAGATCTGCTCAGGTCCGGCTTAGTTGAACGCGGAAAGGAACATAATTAATTCCTTGCATTCAGAATTGGGTGTGACCAAGGGCACGCGCCTCAATCGTGAAAATAATCCCTTATGGCTGAGTCGGAGGAGTCCACATGGAGAGTATGCAATTTGAATGACATTAAGCTATTGCTCTAATGTTTGATTCACGAGGGGCAAAGGTCGCCTTGTGTGGACGTGATCAAGAAAGATTAAAGTCTGTGTTCGACAAGGCTGTTGATGTCAGTGGGGGACACACGGACATGTTTCTAACAGTTCAAGGTGACTTAAACGACAGCAGTGTCAGGAAAGAAGCAATTGACCGGACCGTGGAAAAGTTTGGGCGTCTAGACATTCTTGTAGCTAATGCTGCGACTCTACTTCCACAACAATCAGTGATGGTCGCCACAGAGGAGACATACGACCTAATCATGGACACCAATCTTAAGTCTGTGTTTTTTCTCATTCAGGAAGCGGTACCTCATCTTGAAAAGTCTAAAGGTAACATCGTCAACATTTCTTCCATTCTTACCAGCTTTCCTTTTCCAGACATGTCAATATATTCTGCTTCAAAGACTGGTATTGATCACTTGACCAAATGTTTGGCTGTAGACCTAGGACCAAAGGGAATACGAGTGAATGCGGTCAACTGTGGGTTTATATCGACTAGAATGTTACGTCACTTTGGATATGAATTAGAAGCGATCAATGAACATGCTGCTAAAACAGAATATAGGATGAACGTGCTGAAGGATAAACTGACAACTAAAGAGGATGTTGCTGGCGTTATAGAATTCTTAGCCTCTGACGCAGCAGCCACTATCACAGGGGAGAGTATACATGTTGACTGTGGACGTAGGCTCAAAGGAAATGTTTATTAATCTGACCCAACAAACTAACAAAGAGGCCATGTAAGGTCTACTTGTTCAATACACTTGATAATTATTGTCACTTATTTTCCTTCGGACTGAACATTTTCGAGGAAATCTTTTTGTTTGACAGCACTGAGTCGGATTAATTAATTAATGTATGTAATGTACTCAATATAATAATGTATTCAGTACATATTGTTTTATTTGTAGTAAATTGTGAGAGACTATCGTGTGATTATAATGTGACGTTGTGTTTTAATATATAACATAATTATTGTTGGTGTTATCTTGATTTTAGATCCCAGCTGTTGTGATCTCTCGTTAAGTATGGTCATTTTATCCTGGATCTGTTGACGATTATGTGATAGGAGAGCTATGTCACCAGCAAAAGTCTAAGTCATTAAGTTGCTAGGTCAGTGACCATTGGATTCCATAATTTAATTTTTTTTTTTATTTCACCATCCATAATAATAAATAATAATGTTGATGGCATCAATTGAGTTTCCATCTGTACAACTACATTAGCCATCTCCTGCCACAACTTCATTTTCTTGGTTTGTAAATAATGTCTTTCTAGTGTTTTTACTTACAATGAGACTGACATTCGTTTATCATTTGAAGTGATTCCAGTCCAGTTTATACCAACCAATATTAAAAGGTCCAATAACTTTCAACTTTTCTGAATTTCATTTTCACACGTTGACTGGCAAGAATGTAGGTCAGGAAATGGTCCAGTAACTTCGAACTTAATATTATGTTTTAGTTTAGTGTCTACAGATTCATTATTTCATCATTTCATTAAACGAAGGGCAATTCCATAGTGCTCAGACTTCTGCTGGGGGAATTGGTTGGTCCTGAGACAAGACGCCAGTTTCGAGACAGAGAGGTTGTGAGTTCAAATCTCGGCTGCAGAGGTTGGAATTTTTATTTATGACTTCTCTCAACGGCAACCACCCCTGGCCTCAGCAGCGGGTCCCGGCTTGAAACGTCAATTACTCATCGGCGGGATAAAAATATGAACACCTCCGAAGTAGCAGTTATCTGCCTGTGCGACGAGGGACCCCTGTGCACATGCTGCCTGCCCAGGGAAAAACGGATACACTTGCAAAATTCAGTTTCTAGTATCTTGGGACTTTGCCAGAGGTGAAAGCTGGAGAACTCGAAACAAAACAATAAAAAACAGATCTTCTCCTCAGCACGTTCCAAGGTATGAAGCACGCACGGAAAACAATAGTAAAAGCACTGAAAATGGCTTTAACTAAAATGCACGAACCCCGTAGAACCGGCGAAGACCTTGATCGAAACTTCCTTACTCTCCTCTTACCATTTTTAATATTACATTTTCATAGAGCGCACACCGAAATAATGATTGCTCCTGTTTTATTTATTTATATTTACATTAACGAAGAAAATAAACATAACCGAAATGATACTGCTTCATATCCCGCCCAGCAAACTTCTTGAAACACTCTTGCTAGGGAATGAGAGAACAACAGAAGAAACAGTTCGAAGAAAGTGGAAATAAAAAAAGATGAAAGCAATAGATCGTTGCTTTTGACGAATGCCAAGCAGCTGCTGTAGGTTAAAGAGGTTACTTCTTACCCCAGAACGGCTAGGCTAGCAGGTGATACCAAATTACAAGTATCAGTATTTACTAATCACTTATATATATATATATATATATATAATATATATATATATATATATATATATATATATATCAGGGGCGTATTCTCTATATTGCGGCAGCTACCGCCGGCAGCCTTGAACATGTTAACGAATTATAAAAGGAAATGAGAATTTATTATATTTTTTAAATAATTATATTACAAATTTTCAAATATTATATTACACATTTCGTAGGCCCATATAATTTATTTGCTGTGGTTCATTCATCATCATGTGCCATACCGGTTGGCGTAGGTGATCATGTCCCTCCACAATCTTCTATCTACAGTGCATCGTATCAGTTCTGTTGTTGACTGTTTTCCATGCCATGACACCAACCTATCCAGTATTTTCTCTCTTTGTCGTCCGCGATCTCTCTTTCCTTTTATTTTGCCAGTTGTAACCAAGTATTCCAACTTTCCTCTTCTCATGATGTGCCAGAAAAATTTGATTGCTTCTTTGCTTTGGGTAGCATTTATTAAAGCAAGGTTTTCCTCTGGCTGCTATAACGTTTGTGAATGAAACAGAAACTACTCTACGATAGTAGATTGAAACCGCTATTGACTAGAGATACATTTCTGCATCTATCGGCACTAGTAAATTAACGACCGTGACATTTTAAAAAAAGCAGCGAAAAGAATACGGCTGAACCTACCTATAAAGAATGCGGTTCATGTGTTATTTTTAGCTCTAGCCCTTAGAAGCATTACAAAGTGAACGTGAAACTATGTCTGATTACTGGAACTTCCTTGCCTAATTATAACTACGTTATGCGTCCTTTGAGAAATCATTCCTTCAGAACCTTAGAAACCAATCCAACAGTACTTTCAACGACAAAGTCATCGAGACATTTTCGTCCCAAACAAGACGGATAGAATTTAGATATACATAAGTAAGTAATTTAAAATGTAGTGATGTCATTAGCACATATTACTTCATGTTAGCCTACTGAATATAATATATGTGTTTATTTATTATACCAGCGGTAATACATTAATTTAATTATGTGTTGGTAATGTTGTTGCTATTGTATAGTCATAAGGTAGGCGATAGCTGTTAGCTCTAAGATTCACAATAGCGATGTGACGAAATACGTCTTTCTTGATTTCCCGTGATCTGCTTGAGAGTATGTATCTCATCTGCCGTAGAGTTATTGCAATTCTAGATGTATTATATCAACATAACCTCAGCTATAAGGGTACTATGATGATTCTAAATTTCATAGTCACTCTTGTATGTAGCACACTGCTACTAGGAAGCCCAACAGGGAAACGAACTGAAACCGTAATCAACTATATGCCTCTCATCATGCCGTAGAGATTATTGTGAATAGTGCGAAGAATTTTAAGATTGCGAAGAATGTTAAGATTGCGTAGAATTAATTAAACAAGAAGCTTAAATCTCATTTTTTTTTTTGGCATGTCAGCTCACAGTTGTTTGTCATTGGTACTTAAGTTGATTTGTCACGTGTGTCTTACCAGGAAAATAAAATACGTGTGCTTCTTCTATTAAACATTCAAAGTTATTAGAAAAAAAATCCGTATCTTAAATTTAATAATAAATTGTGATTAAACATTGAAAAATGCACCAATCCCAAATTGTATCTTTTGTGTTACAGTTATTGACATCTAAAATATCTTTTACGCATAAAATAAAAACTTTAGTTAAGCAATTTATGTTTTGTGTGTTGTATCACAAAGTGATCCACGTGGCTGAATCTATCAAGACAAACAGATCCGACCACAGAATCAAGATCTATTTTTGGTGCTTGGCCTTGTCTCATTTCTCCTGCGAGATTCTGTCTTCTGAAATTGAAATCAACACTGCCTCGAAAGTTGCTGTGCCGTTGTTTATTTTTCTTCTCCATGTGCTACAATCTGGAGCCAGATTTCCCCAATTTCTTTCACTGATAGATAATTCACTCAAGGAAACCCTGCAAAAATCCTTTTATCTCAGCACTGGTCTACCCTTTGATCTCTTTCCCGTTCGTTAGTTCGATATATAGTATTTGTTTGAGAATACTTTTGTTTACGATTTCAGTGGTAATATTAATATTGTAAAAATGCTACAAACTTCGAAATAAAAACTCAACGAACATCAACAAACGCTACAATAAAACAGTACTAGACCAAGGGGTGACCACGGAAAAAATTGAATGTTGGAAAATTAGAGACACTAGAAAAGACGACAGAAGACAACAGAAGCCAATTACCGTAAACTGTATCTGCCCTTGGCGCTGAAATACAAATGAGGAAAGAAAAAAGAGTTGAAGAATCACATTGTAAAATAGTTTAATTTTTTCACACATGAACATCAATTTACCAAAACACAATTATTATTATTAAATAAAAAAGAAACACAATAAAACAAATATTTGAATGATCATGTTTCACCACAAAAGGGTTTCACCATTAAATCAATCATAAATAAAAATGTAGGAACTAGTGCACGTTGAACAAGTCGCATATTTATGCACTAACTATTTCAATTCTGGTAAAACCTCATTTTTAACTTAAACTAGGTTTTTAAAAAAATAGCAACGCGGCTTTTTGTAGAAATTTGAAAACGTTGATATTTTGTCTAAATATAATCACCCAAGCGGAAACAACCTCTGCGCGTCAATGACTTCTTTAAGAGACTAATTTGAATAGAATGGCTCTGCAGAATCTGGACACCACACGCTAGGCGACCTGACGTTATTGTAGAAATTCAGGAACCCTTAGCTGATAAAGTTCTCACTCAACATTCTCATTGGACTTCTGATAATAGTCAGTATTAAAATAGAAGTCTGACAGAGTGCGGATCGGTTACAGTTTCCAGTGTTGTTGTCGCTTGATACTGAAGACTAGTTTTGCTGCACCTATAGAATGAACAAGGCTAAACTTTTCCAAATGAACTTGCGAAATAAAGAATTTAAATCCGTAACATCCCAACTTTTGGTTTATTCTGCATTTTTAGACAATACATTCAAGAAAGTATTGACCATATCAAATCTTTAAGTTTGTTAGTTTATGAATTGGGACTGGGTGGTCTAGAGATAGAACGACAACATCTGGTCATAAATCTTGCAAGATTACAGGAGCAATCCTTCCCCTCGAATCTGCTCCTAGCTATACATGCAGTTAGCCAACCCATCAGAGACAGAGGTGATCAACAAGCTTTGATTTGCAGACGAGCACTAATACATGGCAAAATAAAATACCTACAAGAACACTTAATAGACTCAACAGCACAGGCACAAATAGAAGATGAAAATTAACATCAACAAAACAGACGTCATGAATGTCGCAATAGAGAACAGACCATCAACTAAACTATAGAAGGCAGGCAACTAAAACAAGTAGTGAAATTCATATACCTAGGAAGTTTAGTAAAAAAGTAAAGTACCCCCGTCACGCCAAGTGGCGTATAGGGAAATATGGTGTTAGTGACCCTCTATTTTACAGACCTTCAGCACATGATTTTTGGGGTAATGTGGTCAGTATTACGCCCGTGCTGCTTTACTTTCCCAGAAAAAAATCCGGTACCCATTTAAGGCTGGGTGAGCCGGAAGCCGTCGGTTGGGATCGAACCCTACCCCTTGTCCGTGGTAGTCCAGTTCACAACCATGAGCTATCGCGGCTCCCAGGAGTTTAGTGACAAACAACAATTCACAAACAGCAGAGATAGACTCAACAAAGCTTGTCAAATCATTGGACAGTTATTAACACTATTGTCCAACAAGGAAATAACTCTACAGGCAAAACGGGTACTGTATAATACAATCTTCATCACAACGTTGTGCTACCAATGCCAGACCTGGACCCTAGATGCAAGAACAATAAGAAAAAACCTCTGCTGAGATGAAATGTGTTAGACGAATGACAGGAAACAGCATGAGAGACACAAGATCATGAAGAAAGAACTGAGGAAAAAGCTAAGTTAACCTCCGCCTTGACATTTCACTATAGCTGATACAAATATAGGAGTTGCGGCGGCCAGTGCTCTTTCTTGATGTTTTTTTTACTTCCCTAACTCAGTGAGCCGGGTATAATGTTTTTTATTTCCCCAACTCAGTGAGCCAGATATTAATGCTTTTTTACTCCCCAACTCAGTGAGCCGGGTATTAATGTTTTTTTACTTCCCCAACTCAGTGAGCTGGGTATTAATGTTTTTTTACTTTCCCAACTCAGTGAGCTGGGTATTAATGTTTTTTATTTCCCCAACTCAGTGAGCCAGGTATTAATGTTTTTTTACTTCCCCAACTCAGTGAGCCAGGTATTAATGTTTTTTACTTCCCCAACTCAGTGAGCTGGGTATTAATGTTTTTTACTTCCCCAACTCAGTGACCAGATATTAATGTTTTTCACTTCCCCAACTCAGTGAGCCGGGTATTAATGTTTTTTTTTTTACTTCCCCAACTCAGTGAGCGGGTCTTAATGTTTTTACTTCCCCAACTCAGTGAGCCGGGTATTAATGTTTTTTACTTCCCCAACTCAGTGAGCCGGGTCTTAATGTTTTTTACTTCCCCAACTCAGTGAGCCGGGTTATTAATGTTTTTTACTTCCCCAACTCAGTGAGCGGGTATTAATGTTTTTTTTTACTTCCCCAACTCAGTGAGCGGGTATTAATGTTTTTTTTTTTACTTCCCCAACTCAGTGAGCCGGGTATTAATGTTTTTACTTCCCCAACTCAGTGAGCTGGGTATTAATGTTTTTTACTTCCCTAACTCAGTGACCAGATATTAATGTTTTTCACTTCCCCAACTCAGTGAGCCGGTATTAATGTTTTTTTTTTACTTCCCCAACTCAGAGAGCCGGGTATTAATGTTTTTTTACTTCCCCAACTCAGTGACCAGATATTAATGTTTTTCACTTCCCCAACTCAGTGAGCCGGGTATTAATGTTTTTTTTTACTTCCCAACTCAGAGAGCTGGGTATTAATGTTTTTTTACTTCCCCAACTCAGTGAGCAGCGGTATTAATGTTTTTTACTTCCCCAACTCAGTGAGCGGGTATTAATGTTTTTCACTTCCCCAACTCAGTGACCAGGTATTAATGTTTTTCACTTCCCCAACTCAGTGACCAGGTATTAATGTTTTTTTTACTTCCCCAACTCAGAGAGCCGGGTATTAATGTTTTTTTTACTTCCCCAACTCAGTGACCAGATATTAATGTTTTCACTTCCCCAACTCAGTGAGCCAGGTATTAATGTTTTTTACTTCCCCAACTCAGTGAGCCAGATATTAATGTTTTTTTACTTCCCCAACTCAGTGAGCCGGGTATTAATGTTTTTTTTTACTTCCCCAAACTCAGTGAGCCGGGTATTAATGTTTTTCACTTCCCCAACTCAGTGACCAGGTATTAATGTTTTTCACTTCCCCAACTCAGTGAGCCAGGTATTAATGTTTTTTACTTCCCCAACTCAGTGAGCCAGATATTAATGTTTTTTTTTACTTCCCCAACTCAGTGAGCGGGTATTAATGTTTTTTACTTCCCCAACTCAGTGAGCCAGATATTAATGTTTTTCACTTACCTAACTCAGTGAGCCAGATATTAATGTTTTTTCACTTCCCAACTCAGTGAGCCAGGTATTAATGTTTTTTTTACTTCCCCAATTCAGTGAGCCAGGTATTCATGTTTTTCACTTCCCCAATTCAGTGAGCCAGTATTAATGTTTTTTCTTCCCCAACTCATTCAGTAATGTATTAATGTTTTTCACTTCCCCAACTCAGTGAGCCAGGTATTAATGTTTTTTACTTCCCCAACTCAGTGAGCCAGATATTAATGTTTTTTTTTACTTCCCCAACTCAGTGAGCGGGTATTAATGTTTTTTACATCCCCAACTCAGTGAGCCAGATATTAATGTTTTTCACTTACCTAACTCAGTGAGCCAGATATTAATGTTTTTCACTTCCCAACTCAGTGAGCCAGGTATTAATGTTTTTTTACTTCCCCAATTCAGTGAGCCAGGTATTCATGTTTTTTTACTTCCCCAATTCAGTGAGCCAGGTATTAATGTTTTTCTTCCCCAACTCATTCAATAATGTATTAATGTTTTTTTTTCCTATCTGGACTGAACATCATTTGAACGTAAATTGAGCTTTCTAACCTTATTCGTACAGAGACAATCCCTTTCCCCTGAATTAAAAAGAGGATATTAAAAAATCTCGAAAAACAGCTTTTGAAAAAGATGAAAGCCACGGGAGATATAATAAATTGTTAAGTTTAAAATATCCTACCCCCACATGTCCCAGCACTGGATAAATGCGATAAAGACAGTTTCAAAGGTAGTTAGACTGGAAGCCACGGCACATCATGTGGGTTCAGTAATGCGTCGTATGTTTTGTATTTCTGTAGACAAACTGTTCATATTAAGTTGTGAATTTAATGGAGGTCATTTATACTTGCTTTTATGTTAAATATATCGTCACTGCTCTGTCTCTGTAGTAATTTGGTATTTGCCTAAATGTAATCGTTCAAGTGGAAATAAATAAATTTTGTCCCCATTTCTAAGGTTTCTATCGACAGACCGTATGAAAAATAAACTTTTTTTGGGTCGATGTTGTTGTTCTGGCGTGACGGTCGCTAGCTACTTGACAGTTTGTGTGCCAGAAATATATGGGAGGTCCTAACAGGGAACAGGGAGACATTTTATAATTGAGAAAGAAATATGACTAATGCTTGCGATTATAAACATATTTACACATATACACAATTACAAACACGGATATGCGCACACTATGACACATCATCATCAAGTACCGGGCCTGCTGGCGTAGATGATCATGTCTCTCCACAACTTTCTATCCCAACAGTTATTTATCATTTCTGTTGTGACTTTCTATAAATCCATTCTCTTCCACTACTGGTATATTTTTTCATCGTGTCCCTCATCTCTTTGTCCCTCAATTTTATTAGTTGTCACATATATTCCAGCTGTTTTCTTTTTATTGCATGGCCAAAACATGATGATTGCTTTTCCTAATACTGTAAATTAGCTTTTTTTTTTTTTTTTCTTTGGCCTCTATCAGAAAGTTTCAGTACACATCTTAGCTATCCATGGTATTCTCAACATTCTTCTGTAAAACCACAATTCTACAGCCTCCAATGCTTGCGCAAAGGATATTCGCGGTACATAATTTTCAAAAGCTGGTTACACCCTACACCATTATCGGACGATAGGAAAAAAAAACAATGCGCATTTACAGTTGCATCGCGTCTATGTATAACTGGTCTAGCGTTCATTTTGTTTAGTCTCTTCACCCTGGCTGCACAGCAAAGAAACCTATCTCTATTTTAGTGATGGTGTCATTATGTGAGAAAGCACTCTCTTGTCATGGCTAGTGCATTCACCTGCACCTGGTTCAAGTATAAGATGAGACAATTTGTTTCTAGCCTAAAAGGATCTCGGATATGGGGTGGGGGGGGGGGGGGGGGGGGGGTGTCTATCCATCTTTTTTAAAAAATGGTTACCACATATATTCTCTCATAAACATGCTGAAGTCGGATGTGTTGGGCCGAAAGGCGCAAATATCACAGTTATACTGTAAACCACAACACAACGCAGACACGCCTACTTAACGTCCTTTTAAGGGCGGATGATGACGAGGTACACTCTTAAGTCATCGGGCGAACGCAAGCAAGCAAGCATTTCTCTCAGAAAGAAAGACAGCAAGGAAGGATACTGGTCTCCACACCTCATTAATCCGAAGCTTAGTACAATGAAGCCACTAATAATTCATTACCTGGCGGCATTGCTGAGAGATTCACATATGAACTTTTACACTAACGATTCAAGATGCAACAAAACTTATAAAATCATCGGAGACATGTTTCCATTTCTTTAAATTGGCATGTTCTGGTTCATATTTCAACAAAGCTCCATCCATTCTGTTCTTCTAGCTTGTTTTAGGATTGCATTTATTTCATTGAGGCACTGAGGTTGATTGGACTGGTGAAGGCTTCCACCTGTTTTACAGAGTTTATCTGCTTTCTCGTTTCCAAGGATACCACATTGTGTTGACATCCATCGCATGATTAGTTTGTCTTATGAGACACTGAACATATGTTGTTCTTTATTCCGTGAATGAATCTGTCCTGTTTCAGGCTCGACATCGTTTGTATGACTGATCTGCTTGCTTACTTACGTTCGCGCGATGACTAAAGTACTCTAGAGTATTCAGACTAGAATATTGCTCTTCGTCAACCGCCCTTAAAGGACTTTAAGTGGGCGTGTCGCGTTGTGTTGTGGTTTGCAGTAAAACTGTTATATTTGCACCTTTCGGCCCAACACATCCGGCTTGAGCACATTTTTGAGTACCGGATTGTCTTCCCTCTTCAATCCCTGCTCGCTTGGCCAGACTAAACAAGTTTGTCTATTACTAGAGGCACCACGGAGAGATGGAGCAGGTTCTGAATGGTTCTGGTTCACCGATCCTGGCGCAAGCCATCAGCTGTGGGTCGTTGTCAACTTCCAGCTCTGGTGCTGGGGAGGTGCGCATTTGCCTCCATAACTGATCTTGGATAACTAAGGATGGCTATGTTTGGAATTAAGACCTCCTGTGCGTTGAAAGTGTCTAGTGCCATTGCCTCCGATCTAGTGAACCTTTTACCAGCTGGAAGAGTGTGTATTTTGTCGCACCTTAGCATGTTATATAGATACAACTGTAATATTTCAGACTATCATTTATTAATTCCTATTAATTAATTAATTTTCTTATGGGGCGGGATATTGTTTTGAAGACGGCTACCAGTATAGATTGGGGTAAACGATATTTTTAAAACTTCAGATTAAAAATAATATGGGGGACTGGTAGGTTTCAAGGCAAGACGCCAGTCTCGAGACAGAGAGGTTGTGAGTTCAAATCACGACTGTACCAGTTGGGATCTTTATTTGTGATTTCTCTCTGCAGCAACCACCCCTGGTCTCACCAGTGAATCTCGGCTTGAAACGTCAATTACTCATAGATGGAAAAAATATAAGCATCGCCAGAAGTTATCTGCTGTGAGGTGAGGGACCCCTGTGAGCACGACTACCAGGGAAAAATTGGTTAACGCGCAAAATTCAGTTCCTATGTTCTAGGGGCTTCGCCAGAGGTAAAAGCTGGCGAACGCAAAATAAACAAATAAAAAAAAACAATATTCTCCAATACACTTTAACATTTAATTCACGGTAATTTCCTAGTTTGATCAGATATATTATTTCAGTTTGGAAGAGTGATGTCCCCTAAAATATGTCTGCCAAAATACAGTGGTTCTACGCATTCTTGGCGTTGGGGTCATTACGCTGGCATGTAATCATTTCGGAGTATCTGTTGATTGGGCGTTGGGTCCAGGGGTTAGGTTTAGCTTTAGTGTTAAATATTTATAAATATATTATAACGCGTGACAAAAACGACGCCACTCGGCCTAATTATGATCTTCTGATCGAAGAGAATTGTGCGGTTGATTACCAATCGCCGTAATTTACTGCCAAATGTTGGAAGATTGTCAAACTTTGGCTATTAATTAAAATGCACATACACACACATAAATACAAAAAATATCTAGAAATAGCTTTACGAAACACAATGCATCTGGTGCGGAGCTTGAGAATAACAACGAGTGTGATGAAAGTCCTCAAAAGGGCCATAGTGAAAACTCTAGGCAATCTAAAATAGTTAATTGTGAATGTTTGGTTGTCCTGAAAAGGACAGTTGTGAAGTGGGCAGGTTTGGAGCAATCTTATGTTGTCCTGAAAAGGACAGTAGTTTGCAGGGATGTGATGATTTTACACAGGATAACTCTCTGCAATTCCTGTAATTAGCGTCCCTAGGACGTTTCCTTGTCTGATTTCATTTCTGAAGGCGAACTCGTGTAGAAACGATGGGAACAATGTACGCCTAGTGCCGAACTGTCTCTTCAATTTCCTTTTGGCCCGCATCCACATATTTTCAATATTCTGTGTGTGAATTTCGGGATCATCTGGGTCGACAAAATTCTCTTGATGGATGACTGAACAATGGGTATAAATACCATTTGCAATTCGACTGATATTGGCATATGCAGACCAGCCGTCAGAAATAATGTGGCTTCCAGGTAAAATATGGGCAACTATCTCTTTTGTTAAAGTAGCCTCGGAGCGATCTGGTACTTCTACTAGAAAGCATTTTCCTGAAATCCTTTCTATTCCACCGAACACCCAGTGACCCTCATTCCATTGTCCCCTGTGATATTTTCGGTGAAAATATTTGGACTCGTCAATTTCCACAACGATTGGTTGGCCTAGAATGTCCATACCACCAATTTGACTGAAGTGTCTGACCATGTATTTCTCACATTCCTCGCGTAAAAAATTACACCAATCCACTACAGTATTTTTATTGACGCCTGCCTCATGCTGGATCAAGCTCTGTGGAAAATCGCTGCTCCAACAGTAGATCATAATTAAAATTTGTTTTAGTGATAGATGGCTCTTTGTGAAAAATGATCCATCACGAACGGACTTTCCAAAACTGCACCCCTGACATGACCACTGATAGCCATCTACTCCTCTGCTGTAGGCTACTAAACGCGCAGGCATATGACAAATGTTGCATAGACACGTATTTATTATTAGTCTACGCTTAGCTAACCACTGAATACACAATTTATTAGTGGCAATCTCGGGAATCAGAGTTAGTAAATTCCATCTATCCTCTGCAATGATGCATGAAAAGTCATGATCTGCCCAACATTCACAACTTCAGTTGGGGCTCTAGGTCGCCCGGTCATTTTGCAAATACAGTAGTACCAAATTCAAGTAAGTGAACTCAGAACTGCTTAGCTGGTTTTTAAATATTAGACAAACTAGCCTATATATATAGGCGGATAATTAGTAAGAAGAAGCATAAGAAAGGATAGGGGTTCAGCCAATTATTAATTAACATCTCGATTTGGACGCAGACGCTGACCCGAACGCCACGCTGACCCAAACGCCAGTGTGAGTGACACATGCCAGCGTAATGACCCCAACGCCAAGAATGCGTAGAACCACTGTATTTTGGCAGACATATTTTAGGGGACATCACTCTTCCAAACTGAAATAATATATCTGATCAAACTAGGAAATTACCTAATTCACTTTAAGCCAATTAAATATGTTACAAATGCTCTCTATTCACAATTTCAACATTATAAAATTTGTGTTGACATTACTACAATCGATGACGATACTCAGTTACAGAAGTGACGAAGTCTGGTCTGAAGGTTTTTTTTTCTTCTTCTTATGTTTTGTTCTTCTGCTTGTTCTTTGAGGTGTAGCAGAGAGATGATGTTGCATACTCAGCTTTCTAGGAGGCATTGCTTATGTTTCTTGAGTTGTTACCTTCTTTAATACATGTTTTTGCTCTGATTAAGCCGATCACCTTTTCCCTTATTTTGAGTTGTTCTTTTCCCTTTCTGTCTTGATGTTTGAATGCAGTAATTCGTGCAAAAAGTATTTGCAGGTGGTGTGAATGTCAGTTGGGTTTTGTTCCGGTTATGTATTTAAAGCATTACGTTTTTTCTATCTTTAACACTGTCATTGACAATAATTATCAGGGAAAATTGAAAAAAAAAAAATAGAAAAAATGGTATGTTAGAAGCTTTACGTGATTTTTAGTATTTCTACTTAAACTTATTTTTTAGAGATTTAGTTTTTAGTTAAGAGACAATCTAATTGGCTTTTACGTTTATACTTTTACACTGCAATTTATGATAAAAGTTGTTTCTATGCCACAGAAGTACGGCGCTCGGTTATAACACTTTTAACATTTCGCCCATTTTCGAGGTATCCTTTGGAAGATTGGCCATGAAAATCGTGTCCAGTCCCTTTTTTTCTTGTTGCTAGAGGGTGTGGGCTGAAATATAAAAGATGATGTCTAACTAGTTTAGGATGTAACTTAATCTTTAACGTGAACACATGTAACATTTTATTTACAGTCTAATGGTAGTTGAAGAAGAATTAAAGCTTGACAGAAAATACTTGGTTGTCTTTATATCCTACTGAACAATGTATTACTGTTGACTATATGTCGTACTTGTAAAGGTATAGTAATTGCCGTCATTGTTTGTGTTAGGTTCGCCATCACTACATACCGGACGAATGCGTTAGTACTTCGATAACTACAAGACATAAGGTGTAGCCTCACAGAAAGTGAACGCAACCGAAATGACATATGTAATATGATATCATCATTCATCGTAAGAAATAGGACTATCGAAGCACGCCCCTGATGAAATACACAGCTCACGGTGTGCAAAGAACTCTAAACTCAGTAGTTCCAGCAGCAAGCCAGACTTGAAATATGAGAAAACTGCAACAAGTTTCATTTTTCAGACAGAGCCTCAATGGTTCCTGCTGCTTTTCTGCCATATTGACTGGATGTTCGTTCACTAAATCATTATCTGAACTAAGAGTAGTCATTCATCAGTTGTTAATCTTTGAAATTCACGTCGACTTGGAAACTGATATTAATTCTCCTGTTTTATTCCAGTGTTACTCTCTTAATTGCCAAATTAAAGAGCGTTAAATAGTGCAGCTTCATTCTCTTGACCAGCGACATTTCATTTCAAAAGTTTAATTCCTATCTCATTTAATGGTCTCATTTTATTATCTCATTTTTAGTTTCATTATCCAGCCTGGCCACATATAAAGTTACATTGTCTTTAAGGCTTTCCATAATATGCAAATTTGGAACTTTCCTCCCAATTGTAATTTTTGTTCACTAACTGAAGCGATATCCCCGCATATTCTCCCTCGACTCCCTCCCTATAAACATCGAAGTTCAACTGCACTAACGCAGTAGAGGTAGATTTAGAACAAACCATGCATTACCTCTCTGCCGACAGAGTGTAACTTCCATTTATTTACGGGTCATCCATGAATTTCTTTTCGTTACATCTAGCGCGGTGTGTTATAGCTTCAATATCCGGATAATTCGGTTCATTTGTTTCTATCTTCTTTTTTTCCCCTTTCCTTGCTTGAGATGTCAATTCGGGGTAGAGTTGTAGTTAGTGAACTGGCTTGCTAAGAAAAGGGCAATCTGCTGATGACAAGAGACAATTTTGAGGACAAAAGGTAATGGTGGGAACAAGAAGAAAGGCAGAGGAGAGGAGAAAACGTGGAGGACAAAATAAACTTTTGAGGACAATAGAAAATATTAAGGACAAGTGAAAATGTTGAAGACAAGAGAAAATGTTGACGTTAACGATGGTAACGAATGACAGGAAATAGCCTGAGAGATCACTTCAAAAATGAAGAACTGAGAAAAACGCTAGGAATGATTCCCGCCTTACAATACATGTAGAAACAACAAATAAAATGGTTTGCTCAGGTCACAACACAATGAGCCTTTAATCAATGTTACGAGAACACCAGAGTCAAGGTCTAATCACTAAAAAGATGGATTGATGGAATATCAGTAACGCGAAAAAACATCACAGCAGCAGACGCCAAAAGAAGAGTAAAAGACCGTAGAAAATACATCCATTCGACGCTGAAGACAAATTAGGAAGGAAAGAAGAAGAAGTAATATATATGTTTGTATAAAATTATCCTTATGTATCTCTCTGTCTGCGATCAGGACCAATCAGAGTAGAATTCAAGCTCCTCACATGAACTCAGCTGTCAGGTTAGGTGTGTTACAAACAGAACATCACAATTAGAGTCTATCCTTATGTATAAAACTGATTAAAGAAATCAACCATTCATCATCATCATCATTGAGTGCGGTCTCCGCAACGAAGGTTGGCTACCATGGAGCGCCATTCCACTCTGTCTCTTGCTATGATGGTGCAGATTGTCATAGGTTGACTTGTCCAACTTTGATGTTACTCGTCCATATCAGTCTTGGTCTGCCTCTGCCTCTTTTACCTTATATTTTCCCTTCCAATATTACTTTTATTAGGTTGTTGTGTCTTTTAACATGTCCTGAACATTTTTATTTGTCTTTGCTGAATTATATTTAGTAGTTGTCTTTTTATTTTTAGTTGTTTTAAAACATCATCGTTTGTTTTATTTTCTTTCCACCCATTTCTACCTATTCTTCTAGGAATCCACATTTCAAAGGCTTCAATTTTCTGTTCTGTTTACTTGTCTAACGTCCATGTTTCTGCACCATACAGGAATAACAACGCTAACTATTAACAACACTAACCATTAACAACACTGAGCATTAACAACACTAACCAATAACAACGCTAACCATTAACAACAACAACCTTTAACAACGCTAACCATTAACAACACGAACCATTACAACACTAACCAATAACAACGCTAACCATTAACAACACTAACCATTAACAACACTAACCAATAACAACACTAACCAATAACAACACAAACCATAACAACACTAACCATTAACAACACTAACCATTAACAACACTAACCATTAACAACACTAACCAATAACAACGCTAACCATTAACATCACTAACCATTAACAACACTAACCAATAACAACGCAAACCATTAACAGCACTAACCATTAACAACACTAACCAATAACAACGCTAACCATTAACAACACTAACCATTAACAACACTAACCATTAACAACACTAACCAATAACAGCACTAACCATTAACAACACTAACCATTAACAACGCTAATTTTGGTTTTCATACTGCCGTTTTGGAATTGTCATTACTTTTAGATATAGAAATAATCAGAATTTTGAGATGTGATTGCTGCGCAGGTGTTGTACATTGTGATTTATCAATGTTATTTGACCAACACGACGAAATGCAAGTACACCGGGTACAATGGGTCAAGCATTACAACACTTTTGTTCTTCAAAGTTGTAAACCTCTTTTCTATTACGTCCTAGATATTTATGGTAACTGAGATAGTCATTCTTGAAAATTATGAATTAAACTTGGAAGATTTAATGCGAAATGAAATAATTTTTTAAAATGATAAAAAATTCGAATGTACAATAATAGTATAGCCATAACAGTGAAACTTGTGTAAAAGAATTTGAAACCAATAATATTCAAGCAAAATATTATTATTCAAGTTATTTTTGTCAGGATTTAAATCATGTTATTATCGCTTCCGTGTGTTCCTGATAAACAAATTTTCGTTGCATTTCTAAACATCAAACACATCAAACACAAACACAGATACAACAGTCGGCTTCCATTTGCTGGCAAGTCATTTTTCTCTAAACAAAAATATTCTTAATTACACAACAATGATAAAAAGGAAATACACAAACATTTGAAGACATACGCTTCAATAATAATACAACATAAAACATTTTTTCACAGTTTCAGTGAAATGCCGCATAGAAGTAAAACTAAAAAAAAAAAAAAAAAAGCAGTAAATTGTACAGAAATGAGCAGTAGAATAAAAATATATGAATTAGATCAACAAAATTATGTGTATTCGCAACAAGCCTGAATTATTTTTACGTTTCACTTTTAAATTGCAAAACATAATCAGAGTAGCCATTTGTACATATCAGATATCCACAAATGTTAGTTGTAACTTGACCTTAGAGCGGGAATGCTTACATAACTTACATACTTATATATTCCGTTTGCGTTTAAAAAAATATATATAAATACATGATAGCTGCATTAAAATTATATTAAATTTTCTTCACATTTTCTATGTGCCGAGGAACCATGTGTTACTTTGGTATTAGGATCAAAACGAGAAATTTTGTTTTATTAGCTTGAAAAGAAATTATTATCAAATACAATTATATATGCAAAATAATGAAATAAATTAAGACCTTTTACATCAACTTTATTACTGTGAGTCAGTCACGATATCTCCTGGTTAGTGAACTGGACTACAAAGGACAAGACGTAGGGTTCGATCCAACCGACGGCTTCCGGGTTCACCCTGCCTTAAAATGGGTACCGGATTTTTTTTTTCTTGGAAGTAAAGGGGCACGGGCGTAATACCGACCACATTACCCCAAAAATCATGTGCTAAAGATCTGTAAAATTTATGGTTTATTAACACCATATTCCACATACGCCACTTGGCGTGACGGGGGTACTTTACTTTTTTTTTTTTTTTACCTTTTACTACAGTGAAATTCAACCTTACTTATTGGTAACCTAACGTTAAAAGCGAAATTCTAGAAAAGTAAAAGTTTGTGAACGAAAACTTAGTCAGTGCTTGTTAAAACTTAACAGTGATGATCGCAAACCAATGACGTCTTTTTCACCAGATGATGAAGTGTTTAGTGTTGATGGCTACTTTAGCTCGCTGTCTACTCATAATCTGCTTTCAGCATCTGGATCATCAAACTATTAATGTACATTACATTATGCATGATAAAGTATTAAACACACACGCACACACACACACACACACTATATATATATATATATATATATATATATATATATATATATATATTAAATTTTATAAATTAAATTTGATGCTGAAATTTATATCTTCAAGCACAAAAAAATAAACAACAGTCCAATTTGGTTCCTTTAGAGTTTACTGCTCTGGCGGGACAATCAATGGGTCCTCCAAATTGTCTTCCACCATCAATTACAATACATTGACCAGTGATGAATCCCCCCGTAGCATCAGAAGCAAGAAACGCCACCGTTTCAGTGATATCATTTAGAGTTAAGACTTTGTCCTTCAGAGCTTGCTTGCTGGCTTCAAAGTTTCCTATATTTTTATTTACAAGATTTGTTTTATCGCCATGATGTCGCAGAAGAAGCGTCGGAATGAAGCCTGGGTTGACTGCATTCGATCTAATTCCCATTGGTCCAAGATCTACAGCCACACACCTAGTCAGATGATCAAGAGCTACCTTTGAGATTGTGTAAAGTGGTATAGATGGTAACACACACTGAAGAGGAGTTAGAAGAGATGTTGATGATATTGCCTTTAGACTTTGCAGATGAGGTACCGCCTCCTGAATGAGGAAGAACACGGACTTAAGGTTAGTGTCCATGATAGAGTTGTATGTTTCTTCTGTAGCGACAGTCACTGATTGCTTGGATCGTGTAACTGCAGCGTTAGAGACCAGAATGTCCAAGCGTCCAAACTTGTTACTGTCTGATCAATTACCTCTTTCCGAACTCTGCTGTCGTTCACGTCACCTTGAACTGTTAGAAACATGTCCTTGAATCCCCCACTGACCTCCACGGCCTTGTCAAACACGGATTTCAGTCTTTCTTGATCCTGTCCACACATGGTGACCTTTGCCCCTCGAGAAGCAAACATTAAGGCAATAGCTTCACCGATGCCAGAACTGGCACCAGTTACTATGGCAACCTTTTTGCTGAACGTTGAAGTCATCATAAATATCAGTTCTCACAATTACTATTCAATAGTAAAGAAAGTGTGACACAAACTAATCTTAAACAAGTTAAATGTCCAAAGAAAGAAAGCGAACAGTACACTACCGGCTCAAGAGCTGAGATTATATTTTGTTAGTTAAGCGACAATCTAATTGGCTTTCACGTTTATACTTTTATACTGCAATGTCTGATAAAGTTTTTTCTATGCCACAGAAGTACGGTGCTCGGTTATAACACTTTTAACATTTCACCCATTTTCGAGGTATCCTTTGGAAGATTGGAAATGAAAATCGTGTTCAGTCTCTCTTTTTCTTGTTGCTAGAGGGTGTGGGCTGAAATATAAAATGATGTCTAACTAGTTTAGGATGTAACTTAATCTTTAACGTGAACAAATGTAACATTTTATTTACAGTCTAAAGGTAGTTGAAGAAGAATTAAAGCTTGAGAGAAAATACTTGGTTTATTTTATATCCTACTGAACAATTTTTTCTGTTGACTAAATGCCGTACTTGGAAAGGTATAGTAATTGTCGTCATTGTTTGTTGTTTGTGTTAGGATTGCCATCAGTACATACCGGACGAATGCATTGGTACTTCGATAACCACAAGACATAAGGTGTAGCCTCACAGAAAGTGAACGCAACCGAAATGACATATGTAATATGATATCATCATTCATCGTAAGAAATAGGACTATGGAAGCACACCCCGGATGAAAAACACAGCTCACGGTGTGCAAAGAACTCTAAACTCAGTAGTTCCAGCAGCAAGCCAGACTTGAAATGTGAGAAAACTGCAACAAGTTTCACTTTTCAGACAGTACCTCAATGGTTCCAGCGGCTTTTCTGCCATATTGACTGGATGTTCGTTCACTAAATCATGATCTGAACTAAGAGTAGTCATTCATCAGTTGTTAATCTTTGAAATTCACGTCGACTTGGAAACTGATATTAATTCACCTGTTTTATTCCAGTGTTACTTTTTTAATTGCCAAATTAAAGAGCGTTAAATAGTGCAGCTTCATTCTCTTGATCAGCGACATTTCATTTCAAAAGTTTAATTCCTATCTTATTTTATGGTCTCATTTTATTATCTCATTTTTAGTTTCATTATCCAGCCAAGCCACATATAAAGTTGTCATAGTCTTTAAGGCATTCCATCATATGCAAATTTGGAACTTTCCTCCCAATTGTAATTTTTGTTCACTAACTGAAGCGATATCCCCGCATATTCTCCCTCGACTCCCCCTATAAACATCAAAGTTCAACTGCACTAACGCAGTGGAGGTAGATATAGCACAAACATGCATAACCCTCTGCCGACAGAGTTATCTTCCATTTATTTACGGGGTCATCCATAAATTTCTTTTCGTTACATCTAGCGCGGTGTGTTATAGCTTCAATATGCGGATAATTCGGTTCCTTTGTTTCTATCTTCTTTTTTTCCCCTTCCTTTCTAGAGATGTCAATTCGGGGTAGAGCTGTAGTTAGTGAACTGGCCTGCTAAGACAAGGGAACCTGCTGATGACAAGAGACAATTTTGAGGACAAAAGGAAATCCTGGGACAAGAAGAAAGGCAGAGGACAGGAGAAAACGTGGAGGACAAAATAAACTTTTGAGGACAAGAGAAAATGTTAAGGACAAGAAGTGAAAATGTTGAAGACAAGAGAAATGTTTGAAGACAAGAGAAAATGTTGAGACAAGAGAAAATGTTTGACGTTAACGATGGTAACAAATGGCAGGAAACAGCCTGAGAGATCACTTCAGAAATGAAGAACTGAGAAAAACGCTAGGAGTGATTACCGCCTTATAATACATGTAGAAACAACAAATAAAATGATTTGCTCAGGTCACAACACAATGAGCCTTTAATCAACGTTACGAGAACACCACGCAAGGTCTAATCACTAAAAAGATGGATTGATGGAATATCAGTAATGCTAAAAAACATCACAGCAGCAGACGCCAATAGAAGAATAAAAGACCGTAGAAAATACATCCATTCGACGCTGAAGACAAATTAGGAAGGAAAGAAGAAGAAGTAATATATATGTTTGTATAAAATTATCCTTATGTATAAACTGATTAAAGAAATCAACCATTCATCATCATCATCATTGAGTGCGGTCTCGCAACGAAGGTTGGCTACCATGGAGCGCCATTCCACTCTGTCTCTTGCTATGATGGTGCAGATTGTCATAGGTTGACTTGTCCAACTTTTGATGTTACTCGTCCATGTCAGTCTTGGTCTGCCTCTGCCTCTTTTACTTATATTTTCCCGTCCAATATTACGTTATTAGGTTGTGTCTTTTAACATGTCCTGAACATTTTATTTGTCTTTGCTGAATTGTATTTATAGTTCTATTTTTATTTTTAGTTGTTTTTAAACTTCATCGTTTGTTTCTTTTCAATCCACCCATTACTACCTATTCTTCTAGGAATCCATATTTCAAAGGCTTCAATTTTCTGTTCTGTTTTCTTGTCTAATGTCCATGTTTCTGCACCATACAGGAATAACAACGCTAACTATTAACAACACTAACCATTAAACAACACTAACCATTAACAACGCTAACCATTAAACACTAAACCATTAACAACGCTAGCGATTAACAACGCTAGCCATTAACAACGCTAGCCATTAACAACGCTAAGAAAATAATTTTGGTTTCCAAACCTGCAGTTTTGCAATTGTCATTACTTTTAGGTATATAAATAATTAGAATATTGGACATGGATTGTTGCGCAGGTGTTGTACATTGTGATTTATCAATGTTATTTGACCAAAACGGCGAAATACAAGTACAAGGGTACATGGGCAAGCATTACAACACTTTTGTTCTTCAAAGTTGTAAACCTCTTTTCTATTACGGTCCTAGATATTTATGGTAATGAAATAGTCATTCTTGAAAATTATGAATTAAACTTGGAAGATTTTAATGCGAAATGAAATAATTTTTTTTTAAATGATAAAAAATTCGAATGTACAATAATAGTATAGCCATAACAGTGAAACTTGTGTAAAAGAATTTGAAACCAATAATATTCAAGACAAAACTATTATTCAAGTTATTTTGGTCAGGATTTAATATCAGTGTTATTATCGCTTCCGTGTGTTCCTGATAAACATTTATTTCGTTGCATTTCTAAACATCAAACACATCAAACACAAACACAGATACAACAGTCGACTTCCATTTGCTGGCAAGTTCATTTTTCTCTAAACAAAAATATTCTTAATTACACAACAATGAATAAAAAGGAATATACAAACATTTGTTGACATAAGCTCAAATAATAATACAACATAAAAATATTGTTCACAGTTTCAGTGAAATGCCGCATACAAGTAAAACTAAAAAAAAAAAGGCAGTAAATTGAATAGAAATGAGCATTAGAATAAAAATAATGAATTAGATCAACAAAATTATGTGTATCCGCAACAAGCCTGAATTATATTTACGTTTCACTTTTAAATTGCAAACATAGTCAGAGTTTGCCATTTGTACATATCAGATATCCACAAATGTTAGTTGTAACTTGACCTTTAGAGCGGGAATGCTTACATAACTTACATACTTATATATTCCGTTTGCATTAAAAAAAAAACTTAAAATACGTGACAGCTGCATTAAAATTATATTAAATTTTTCTTCACATTTTCTATGTGTCGAGGAACCATGTGTCACTTTGGTATTAGGATCAAAACGAGAAATTTTGTTTTATTAGCTTGAAAAGAAATCATTATCAAATACAATTATATATGCAAAATAATGAAATAAATTAAGACCTTTTACATCAATTTTATTACTGTGAGGGAGTCGCGATATCGCAGTGGTTAGTGAACTGGACTACAAAGGACAAGAGGTAGGGTTCGATCCAACCTACGGCTTCCAGGTTCACCCAGCCTTAAATGGGTACCGGATTTTTTTTTTTTTCCGGGTAAGTATTTGGCACGGGCGTAATACCGACCACATTACCCCAAAAATTATGTGCCGAAGGTCTGTAAAATTTAAGGTCACTAACACCATATTCCCTATACGCCACTTGGCGTGACATGGGTACTTTACTTTTTTTTTTTACCTTTTGCTACAATGAAATCAATCTTACTTATTGGTAACCTAACGTTAAAAAGCGAAATTCTAGAAAAGTAAAAGTTTGTGAACGAAAACTTAGTCAGTGCTTGCTAAAACTTAACAGTGATGATAACAAACCAATGACGTCTTTTTCACCAGATGATGAAGTGTTAGTGTTGATGGCTACTTTAGCTCGCTGTCTACTCATAATCTGCTTTCAGCATCTGGATCATCAAACTATTAATGTGCATTACATTATGCATGATAAAGTATTAAACACACACACACACACACATATATATATTATAAATGTTATAAATTAAATTTAATGCTGAAATTTATATCTTCAAGCACAAATAATAAACAACAGTCCAATTTGGTTCCTTTAGAGTTTACTGCTCTGGCGGGACCAATCAATGGGTCCTCCAAATTGTCTTCCACCATCAATTACAATACATTGACCAGTGATGAATCCCCCGTAGCATCAGAAGCAAGAAACGCCACCGTTTCAGTGATATCTTTTAGAGTTAAGACTTTGTCCTCAGAGCTTGCGTGCTGGCTTCAATGTTACTATATTTTTATTTACAAGATTTGTTTTATCGCCATGATGTCGCAGAAGAAGAGTCGGAATGAAGCCTGGGTGACTGCATTCGATCTAATTCCCATTGGTCCAAGATCTACAGCAACACACCTGGTCAGGTGATCAAGAGCTACCTTTGAGATTGAGTAAAGTGTTATAAATGGGAACACTACTGAAGAGGAGTTAGAAGAGATGTTGATGATATTGCCTTTAGACTTTGCCAGATGAGGTACCGCCTCCTGAATGAGGAAGAACACGGACTTGAGGTTAATGTCCATGATGGAGTTGTATGTTTCTTCTGTAGCGACAGTCACTGACTGTTTGGGTCGTGTAACTCCTGCGTTAGGGACAAGAATGTCCAAGCGTCCAAACTTGTTTACTGTCTGATCAATTACCTCTTTCCGAACTCTGCTGTCGTTCACGTCACCTTGAACTGTTAGAAACATGTCCTTGAATCCCCACTGAACTCCACGGCCTTGTCAACACGGACTTCAATCTTTCTTGATCACGTCCACATGGTGACCTTTGCCCCTCGAGAAGCAAAACATTAGAGCGATAGCTTCACCGATGCCAGAACTGGCACCAGTTACTATGGCAACCTTTTGCTGAACATTGAAGTCATCATAAATATCAGTTCTCACAATTACTGTCAAATAGTAAGAAAGTATGACACCAAATAATTTCACACAAGTTAAATTGTCCAAAGAAAGAAAAACGAACATACACTACCGGCTCAAGAGCTGATATATATATTTGTTAGTTAAGCGACAATCTAATTGGCTTTTACGTTTATACTTTTATACTGCAACGTCTGATAAAAATTGTTTCCATGCCACAGAAGTACGGCGCTCGGTTATAAAAACATTTAACATTTCAAATAATTTTCGAGATTCTTATGGGAAATTGATCATGAAAATCGTGTTCAAGCCTTTTTTTCTAGTTGCAAGAGGGTGTGAGCTGAAATATAGCAAACGAACACAGTGTTCTATTGTTTTATACTTGGAAAGAGTTCTACCTTGCAGATTACAAGAATCCAAAATTTTAAATAAATCAAATTGTCCCGCGCCATATCGTTAAATTACACTTGGAAATTCATTTCAATTTCACTTTACTTCTCCCAGCAGGACTGATTTAATATTTTTCGAAAAGATGAAGATAAACAATTCACGCAGGGTCCACTTCCAACCTTTGCCATTCTCCTGCTAGATTCATATCCAGCACATCGAGACTGTTATCCTCCTCTATTTTCTCAATAGTTTCGATAGGTATGATCAAGAAGAACTAAATTGTTAAGCAGTCAGGTTGAGAAAGTGTGATCTATAGCTTGTTTCAAACCTCGTGCCCAACTTTAAAATCGATATCTTTTAACCGCTTGTTGTAAGTTGTTCAAAATTTGCATGTAAAGTTATAATGATTAGAACCCAACAGGAATTCATTTCATTTAAAAAAAAACATTTGGTTATTATTGTTGCTTATTTATTTATATAAATTTATAACGACCCATTGATGTAGTCAAAACTTATGTTGACAGTATTTTAAGTTAAAAATAGCGAGTAAAAATCCATACACGTAAAATTGACGTGTTTGCACGCTTTCACCGTTTTTGTTTGACACAATTAGACACTTGTAAAAAAAACGAGAAATTGTGTGTTTCATTCCGTTCATTCAGAGGTGGAGTCGTGGAACGATAACATTTATCATGAGTCTTAAAATGAAATTCTGCAATTTACAAAACATCGCAATAAAAATGTATGACTATTTTTGCAAATAGGCTAAACGAGGAAGATTATTTCATTCTTTATAAAACCCTGAGAATAGGACAAGACACATTTTGATTTATCTAAACGGTATTTAATCGCTGGATTCAAGCACGTGACCGTCAATGTTCAAAATATACAAAATCACAAGGAAGAGCAAAAATGTTGGATAATTTCGACAGTGAACTTATTAGAAGTGAAATTCGCAAAATGTTGGGTATGAATGAAACTGTTACAAAAGAAAATTAAAAGTATCGCTGAAAAAGAACAACAGTATTGAAATATCAAAGTCTACATTATGGAGGAATGTGGGAGCTGCAGGCTTTACATTCAGAAAGTATTCCATGGACGAAACATCATCTGTGAGAAGCCACATATAGTAGTCATGAGAAGCAAGTACTTACGTGAAGTAAAAGAGGTGCGCAAGCAAGGTTATGATATTGTGTACTTGGATGAAAATGGATCAATGCTCACCACACTAACCAAAGGGAATGGCAGTCATCAGATGGAAAGATTAAGAGATTAATACCTAGCAGCAAAGGACAGCGCTTGATAATTGCTCATGCAGGTAGTCGACAACATGGACTAATACAGAATGCAGAGCTCATTTTTCTTTCAAAATCCATAGACAATCGGGATTATCACTCTGAGATGAATGGTCACATATTTAGACATTGGATTGAAAATTATGTTCTCCCATCACTAGATCGACCATCTTGCCTAATAATGGACAATGCAGCGTACCACAACATTGTTGCACTTGAAGATAAAGTCCCGACGTCATCCAGTACAAAATGCTATTAAGATATGGCTCACAAAGGAGCACATACAATTTAATAACATGTACTTAAAACCTGAATTACTATCTCTAGTAAAGCAAAAACAAAGGACAAAGATTTTTCAAATAGATAAGATTAACCAAGAGCACGGTCATATAGGTTTGAGGCTGCCACCTACCATGCTCATTTAAATCCAATAGAACTAATCTGGGCAAAATTAAAAGGACAAGTGGCAGATGAAAATACAACATTCAAAATATGCGATGTAAAGACTCTTGCTAATCTCGCTTTATTAAATATAGACAAAGATTATTGGGCTAAATGTGAAGACCACGTCTTAAAACAGGAAGAGGAATATTGGAAAAATGATGGTTTGTGGAATGTTCAACCCCAAACAGTTATTAATCTTTTAGACTCGTCTGATTCAGAATGAAAGTATATAGCCCCCACAATGTTGGCCCCTATGTACCTTAAATTAGTTCAACAAACGGTCCTTTTCAGGACCACACAACAATGAAAATTATACATACAGGTATACCTTGATATTATCGTCCGTCCTCGAACTGAGACAGACAATAATTCTCCTGGTGTTTTATATCAGTTATTTCCCCATTACGGCCACGCCTTTACCTAGTGAAAATTAATCATAGACCAGCAACTACGGTAATTTCTATTTTTTAGGTTCACAATTTACAATTTTGACAAACATCAAAGAAATTCGCCGCTTTAAGAAAACTGCAGCTGCAAGATAATTGTTAGATATACATTTAAAGGGTCTTTTGCATTCTAATAACATTTGGAAAATTTCAACGTTTTTAACAAACGGTTACTGAGTAATAGCGTTTTGAAGTTCGACACGTGATTTGAAACGAGCTCTAATTTGGTATCCAGCTTACTGGGTGAATGAGGAAATGGACGTGCCGACAGGTTTGCTGACATGCTTGTTGTGGGGAGTGAACGATCATTGGACGGAATGGTTAATTATGAATGCTCTTGTGAAAACAGCCAGAATAAATGATTCAAGCATTGAAAGTGATATGTAATGTTCATGCAATCAGTAATCACTATAATCGGGTATTTCCAATATCCGCTCCACTCATGTCCAGGTTCGGCCAAAGCATAGTGGCAAATTCTCTTGACGTGGGCGACCATTACAAACGATTTCTATCAAATCGAATGTGCACTATCACTTCTTTACTTCAGTTTCCTTCAAAACACAATTGAAAACAAACTAAGCAACCAAAAGTGATCTACAATCTTGAATAAACTGCAAGAAAACCATACAAAAAGAGTGATGATAAGAGTGGCGTGTATGGAACTTAATATGAGTGACAGATCTATTTAGAACTGGACTGATTAAAATGCTACAGGCTCGGGAATATACAGAGAAGGGGACGCAAGCACTCATGAAATGTCCGATGTGAAGAGAGAAAGATGTTTCAATTAACTAATTAGATAACTTGGTTTATAAGTGGTCTACAAACTAACAACATTCAACAAACCAACTTTAAAGAATGAGTGAATGATGATTTCACTAAATCGTTCTGTGACATTAAGAGTAGTCTTTCATAAGTTGTTGCAGACTTTGAAATTCACCGTCGAATTGAAAACTGACATTAATTCTCCTGTTTTATTCCAATGTTGCTTTTTAATTGTCAAATTTGTGTGAAAAAAAGCGGTAAAAAAACTCCGACTTCATTGAAAGAGCACGAATAGTGCAGGTTATATTTCTTGTTTACCAACGAGTTTTCGCTTCCTAAGTTATTTGCTCTCTCATTTAATTATCTCTTTTATTATCTCATTATTACTTTCGTAATCCAACCTGGCCACAGAAAAAGTTAACATAATCTTTAAGGCTTTCCATAATATGCAAATATTGATTTGTCCGTTCAAAAATAAAATTGTTCAATAACTGAAGCGATATCCACGTCTATTCCCGTCGTCATTTCCCCAATAACATCCAGGTTCAACTGCACTAATGCATGCAATTATATAATAAACCATGCATAACTC